>RJWM01049667.1:0-11023 GCA_004363535.1 Dasyprocta punctata
TCTTGTTAGAATTCAATAATTATCTTCTGGGGGTATCTCTGCTTGAGATTTTCATGACTTGATGTCTAAATCAGCCGCCAGAGACATCCTGATAAAGAAAGTTGAGGCTGGGCATTGCTGGGAACAACAGGTTATCACTCCTAGAGTCTCATCCCTAGACTCTTGCTGTCTCAGTCTTTCTTTTGTTGCTGTGACAGACTGCCTCACACCTGGTACTTCATAAAGAAAAGATTTTTTAACTTATAGTTCTTGACTCAGAAAAGCTTAAAATCAGGCAGTGGGATCTGATGAGGGCACCACACTGGCTCATAACAGCAGGTGGCATCTTATGAGGAGAATGTGTGTAAGAGTGGCAGGCAGTTGCCTGTGGGACAGAGGAGGAGAAATAGGGCTGACTGGCTTTATACCAGCCTGCTCTTGGGATAAGAGTATACACTCCCTTTGAAACTAATCTAGCCTCCCTACAAAGACATTAATTGCTCTTAAATGTCCCACTTTCCAATACTGCTCCACTGGCAACTAAACTTTTGTATGAGTTTCGATGGGGACCACCCATTTCCAAACTATAGCATCCGTGGTCCGGAGCTAAGGGTTGATCTCATACATGACATAGACAGCTTCACATGGTATGTGTCTTCAGGGGTTAGGAAAGTGGCTGGTTTCCTCAGTGCTCCCAGATTGGCCTCTGTTTTGCTAATGATTATGGATGAAGGTAAGATACACCATGCTGATACCTTGGAGACTATAGCTGTGATTTTGAAAAAAAGTCAAAGTGGTAAACTTTATATGTCTTATGCTGTAAATTTTAAAATGTGTATGCTTCCACATGTATGTTATTCAAGTACTCCTAGACCTCTTTGAACATTTTATAAAAGCTCTCAGCCAAAATAAAAATATTCATGAGTGTTTTAACAGCATCATAACCTATAAAGTTTGTGAATTTCAGGTTGAAAATCCTGGAAAAGGATATAACAGGCCCTTTCAACTCTAATACTCTGTGATTCAACTGGAAAGATCAGAGGTAAAAGAGTGGAGGGGTTTACTGTGAAGAGGAGACATAACCTGTGGGCTTTGTGCTCTGCAAACTGCCCCATGAGCTGTCAGCCTCTCCTTTTCATCAGCCATAAAATTTGCCCAGAGACATTTTTATCAGGTCCCGCTGGAACTGATCAAAAATATATATATCAGGTAGATTTATTCTCATATATTTTCAATCAGTTGACAATCTCTTCTTCTTAACTGAAATATGGCAAGAGCGATTTCAGCTCATTTGCAATACAATCCACTTTGAGCACCCAAATGATAAATGCCTGATCCACAGGTTGGTAAATAAGGAAAAAGCCATCAGTCGCACCACGTTCTCTGTAGTCAACATGAATCAATTTTGGGTGATGCATCATATGTCTTGGAAGAGAGAAGAAAGCACATCTGGAATGCAGAGATCACAGTCCATTTTAATTAAGCCACCAACTCTTGTCAGTTTTGGGATTTGATACTGTTTGTTATTGGCTTGACTGTCAGGAAAACGGGTCTTAGTCCTTTTCATTAAAGTATTATTCTCAGGAAATAAAGATAGCTAGTTACACCCCACGGTGGCAGTTGAGGGCTGGGGAGGGTGGGTGCCCTATTGTATTCTGTGGCCAAGTTGAGGCACTCAATTTAGACTAACCACTTTGCAAGCATCCAAAGTAAGTTCTTTGTGAGAGTCTAAAAGGCTAGTTTCAAGGTACTGTTCTTGGTATTCAAAAAAAAAAAAAAGTTAAAAGGTATACCTAATTGTGACATCTTCACAGTTGAGAATCTGTTCATTCACTTGTTCAATAGGTACCTATTAAGTACCCAAAGTACACAGAGGATCATTCTGGAGCAATGGAGGCATACATCCAACCATTAAAAGTCATTCCACTTAGAGAAAAAAGACACATCTCATCGAGTTACATAGCACAAAGAGATGAGATTCCAGAACCACCAAGAGAATCAAGAGACACACAGTCAAATGCTACTGGTTATTTTAGACATGGAATGATTGCTTCCAGGTAAGAGAATTGGAATTGACTTCCTGCACAAGGTTGAATTGGAATGGGACCTGACAGATGCAGGAAATGAAACCCCAGCTAGAGAAAATGATCAGAAAAAGGCTTGCAGATGGCCATGCATAACCAAATACTACTACAGAGTGCATCCGCAAGTTATGGTAGAAAATATTTGGAGGGGTTCATTGCAAGGCTTGAGTACCACACTCAGGATTTGAGATCATTTCAAGGAGGATATAGGGAGTCAGAATAAGTTTTGCAAAGGAGAGTGTCATGATGGGAATAATGCTGCCAGAGTGCTGAAAGTAATACAAATGGAAAGTGTGGAGATTTGAAAGCCACTGAAAAAACAGTTGGTCTGGAGATATAAATCTGAACTATTGAAGATGGAGGAGGAAGGGGCAAGGAAGAACAAAAGTTGCACTATAGAAGCTGAATTCAAAACTTCAGCAACTAGTTCTACGAAGGAAAGAGGAGGGCATGAAAATCCAGAGACAGTTTAGCTTCCTGCATGCTTCTTTCCCCAACTGAACTAATAATTGTTTGAGGGAGAGAACTCTGTATTCACCTCTGTATCTTTTAAAGTTTCAGCATGGTCCTTGGCTCAAAGAAGAGGAAGAAATGCTGTGGAACCTCATCTCAATCCCTCCTATTTTTGCTGTCTGGAGATTGGAAGACAATCGTGTCATGATAAAAAAATTTCACATCTTTCTCCTTCTGGGTCATATTGTCATGGATGTGTCTCCTGCATTAAGACAGAGAAATGGAGCAGGACATTTGCGGTGGACCAGAAATTTGGTTTACTATATGGGGAACAGCGAGAAGGGTATCTACACTTTCAGTGTTTTATTTTATTACTGCTTTTTAGTGCTCTGAAAAACATAGAAAACTTAGAAACAATAGTTTCCAGTATTCCTTGAATTATGACTCCCCATTCCTGTGATTAGACTTTCAGGATCTGTGCTTACATATTTCCAGGGTCAGGAGATCACTGTTCTAACATGACTGGGCTATTTCATTTAAAAGTTGTAGAACTATTAGCTCCGCCCATGTGACTTTTGTGCTAGAACAATGGGCACCTCCATGCACTCCCACGCCAGCTGACCATTACAATTTTCTTAATGGTTACAACCTTTTGAAGGTTATTTCAAAATAAAATAGAAATGATTTGAAAGTATCTTGTGAGACTTAATTGACACGTCATTCACATTCAAGAGAAATCAAATGAAGGTCAAATCCAAGCCCAACTGGGGAGGAAAAACTTTCAAAAACTATATTTCGACAAAAATTTTGTATTGTCAGGTGCTTTTGCCAGTCACCATAGCAATGTGCTTAGCAAAAGGGACATGAATGGAGAGACTAAGGTCCTGGTCTTACTATTTAGTGTTTCTAGATTTATGATACTACTGATTAATCAGTTTGTTATGATCTGCAGCACTCATTTTGTTTATCTTTGGAGTTTTCGGGACATAAGAGATAATATAGAAAATAATATTCAGTTGAAGGAATAGGAAGGGGAAAATTCATAATAGCCATTTTGTAAATCTACATTAATTCATGAAAATCTACTTAAGGACCACTTGCCTTGAGAAGAACCAGTCTTTTGACAGATGACCAGGTAAAGGAGAAAGGGTTGAAAGTTTTAGACAAACCCAACACTGGATATTATGATTAAAAACCTAATGATATCCTGCAGTATCACAGAGCAATCTGCAACTACTAGCTCTATTTCCTTCCCCTAAAATTAGAAAGTTACCTTTTTCTACATCACAGCCAGCAATCACTTCTCTCTGAAACCCTTTCATTGTGCATCCATACATTCTCATTTCTCCCAAACAACCAACTACTGGGCACACAAAAGTGATCAAGACCCACCCTCTGCTTTAGAGTTCACGTTCTCCAAATTTTCAGAGTTTCCATACATGCCCTATCAGTCTCTTCCACATACTTGGATCTATCACTGTCCTTGTGAAAATACTACTCTTGGGGATTATACTAGTAATCTAGACCTGAACTGCCCATTTTAGAAAATGAGACAGGAAACTGTTATATGGTTTTATTCATAAAATGTATGAGACACTCCGGGAGTGCATCCTCACTAGCTGCACAGAGGAACAAGTTCTACCCAGTCCAGCGTTTCAGTGCAATCCATCAGGGGAAGGCCCAGCCAGTTTTGCAGGACACAGAGGTACTGAGCCCAGCCCAGCCCAGAGCCCCAGGGCTGCTCATCAGTAACTGGCCAGTGTACTTCAGGGCCTCAGAAAACTTGAGCTCTGCCCATCAGAGCACAAGGCCCGAGCTCCATTGTTTAGGAGTGTGGGCCACATGGCAGGTCCTAGAGGTTGCAAACCCACCCAACCAGGAGCAAGACACCAGCACTATATGCCTGGGACTTGCCTGGGCTAGCCCTGTGCTCCAGAGGCTTTGAACTCCTTGCAACCAGACTCAAAGTCTGGGTGGTGCCATACTCCAGGGTGGGCTCTGTCTAGCTCCCTGGATCCTGGAGATTCAAAACTCCACGTGACCAGGCTCAAGGTCCAGTGACACACCCCAGGGCTGCATCTTTGCTAGCCACCTGGGTTGCAGGGGTTCTGAACCCTACGCAGCCAGGATCTAGACACTGGCAACAAGCTTCAGGGGTGTGACACTGCTAGCTAGAGGGAGGATACAAACTTTGTCCAGCCCAGCATCCCAGAGTAACCCAACAAAGTACATCAGGAGAATATGCGGCCAGCCTCACAGACCACAGAACACAAGGGTCCAGCACCATAATCTGGGGGTATGCCCTAGCTAGCCACAGGAATATTGGAGGATTGAAGGTCTACCCAGCACAGTGTTCCAGTGCAATCCATCAGGAGGCTGCCTGCCCAGCCACACAGGTCCCAGAAGAAAATGACAAAATGAAAGACCAAGAGACAGTCTCAATCCTGCAGCCCACTGAGAACAAACCCAAGAGACACTGAAATGGAAGACTATGGGAGTCACACAACTAAACTTTCTAAAATGATAGCAAATGAAGTACAGAAACAACTCTATGAAGCTATAGAGAAACTCACATCAGAAATAATCTCTCAGCTAAAAAACGAAATGACAATCATTATGAAAGAAATGCTGTGTGTATCTAAAGAAGATCAAGATAAAAAAATAGAGGAACATAAGAAAATGATGGAAACTTTGAATGAACAATATAAGACACAAATAGAATGCATGAAACAGATTCAAAGGGAAATTCAGGAAATGAAAAATTCCATGGAAAGTTGGCAAAACCATTTAAATGAAGGTGAAGATAGAATCTCAGACCTCGAGACAGGATGGAAGCTTATGATCATGAAAGAAAAGATCTCTTAAAAATAACAAGCAACCAAGATAAACCAATTCAACAGCTGCAAGATGATGCCAAGAGAAATAACATAAGATTAATAGGCATAAATGAAAAATCAGGGGTCAATACCAAAGACCCGTGAAGACTATTCACAGAAATAATAGAAAATTTTCCAAACATGGGAAGAGAATCTGATATACAGTTAAGTGATGCATACAGAACCCCAATAAACCATAATCAAAATAAATCTTCATGCAGATGTATAATAATTAGGGTATCATAAACACAGCACAAGAACAAAATACTAAAAGCTGTCAGAGAAAAGAAACAGATCACCTATGAAGGAAAGCCTATCAGAATCATGGCAGACTTCTCAGCACAAAACTTTAAGGCAAGAAGAGCATGGAGTGAAGTATTTCAAATCCTAAAAGAAAACAACTTTCAACCCAGATTCATGTATCTTGCAAAACTATCTTTAAAAATTGATGGAGAAATAAGATACTTCCATGACAAAGAACAACTGAAGAAATTTATGGTCACCAAACCAACACTACAAAAAGTACTGAAAGACACTCTAGAAAGAGACAAAGACAGCTACAATCTTAAGAACAACAACAAAAGGAAACCACTAAGCAGGGCAAACAATTAAACAGAAAATGTAGAAAACCAACAACAGAAAGATATCATGACAGGGATGAGTCAGTACATATCAGTTCTATCAATCAATGGAAATGGTCTCAACTCACCAATAAAAAGAAACAGACTGGCAGAGTGAGTGAGTAAACTAAATCCAACAATATGCTGTGTACAAGAAACACATTTCACTCAAACAAAAATCAAAGACTGGAAAACAATACTCCATGCAACAGGAACCCAGAAAAAAGCAGGGGTAGCTATTATGTTTGCAGACAATGTGAATTTCAAACCGAAAATGATCAAAAGAGATAAAGAAGGTCACTACATACTTGTTAGGGGAAAACTTCAAGAGGAATACATTACAATCATAAATATATATGCACCAAATATGGGGAGCACCCAACTATGTAAGACAATTCTTAATAGACATGAAAAACCAAATAAACAATAATACAGTTATAACAGGGGACCTTAACACCCCACTGTCACAGAAAGACAGATCAACCAAACAAAAACTCAGCAAAGAAATAACAGAAGTGAATCAAACTTGTGAACAAATGGACCTAGTAGATGTGTACCGAGTATTCCACCCATCAACATCAGAATACACGTTCTTCTCAGTTGCGCATAGGTCATTTTAAAAAAATAGATCATATACTGGTCCACAGAACATGCTTAAGTAAATGCAAAGGAACTGAAATAATTTCATGCATATTATCTGACCATAGCACAATAAAATTCGAAATGAATGACAAAAAAGCCCAGAAGAACCCCATAAACACATGGAAATTAAATAATACTCTCCTAAACAATCAATGGGTCACAGAAGAAATTAAAGAAGTTAAACAATATTTACAATTGAATGAAAATGCAAATACAAATTACCGGAACCTGTGGGACACAATGAAAGCTGTCTTTAGAGGGAAATTTATAGCACTAAACTCCCACATCAGAAAAATGGGAAGAACACACATAAACAACCTAATCGTGCACCTCAAACTTCTAGAAAAAGAAGAGCAAGTCAAGTCCAAAGCCCAAAGAAGGGAGGAAATTATCAAAATCAGAGCAGAAATTAATGCAATTGAAACTAAAAAAGCAATAAAAAGAATTAATGAATCAAAGAGTTGGTTCTTTGAAAGAGTAAATGAAATTGACAAACCCCTAGCCAACCTTATCAAAAAGAGGGAAGAAAAAAACCCAGATTCATGCAATCAAAAATGAAAAAGGTGAAATCACTACAGACCCTGTGGAAATACAGAAGATCTTCAACACCTACATTGAAAACCTTTACTCACATAGATTTGATAACACAGAAGAAATGGACAGATTCCTAGAAACCTATGAATTACCAAAGCTGAATCAAGAAGATGAAAAAATGCTGAATAATGCAATTTCAGCTAATGAAATTGAAAATGTAATTAGAACATTACCAACAAAGAAAAGCCCAGGTCCTGATGGATTCACTGCTGAATTCTACGAGAAATTTAGGGAAGACTTAATGCCAACACTCCTCAAACTCTTCAGTGAAACTGAAAGGGAAGTAAGTCTCCCTAACGCATTCCTGGAAACAAGTATTACCCTAATACCAAAACCAGAGAAAGACCCAACCAAAGAAGAAAATTATAGGCCAATCTCCCTAATGAACATAGAAGCAATAATCCTCAATAAAATACTGGCAAATAGAATACAGCAAGTTATTGGGAAGATTATACACCATGATCAAGTAGGATTCATCCCAGGAATGCAGGGATGGTTCAACATATGCAAATCAATAAATGTAATACACCATATCAACAGGGCCAAGGACAAGAACCACATGATCACTTCAATAGATGCTGAAAAAGTTTTCACAAAATCCAACAACCATTCATGATAAAAACCCTACAGACGATTAGAATAGATGGTGTCTACCTCAACCTGATAAAAGCCATATATCATAAACCAACAGCCAACATCTTACTAAATGGAGAAAAACTGAAAAAACTGAAAACTTTCAACCTAAAATCAGGAACAAAACAAGGATGTCCATTATCACCACTCCTATTCAATATAGTTCTGGAAGTATTAGACAGATCAATTAGACAAGAGAAAGAAATAAAGGAAATAAGGATAGGAAAGGAAGAAGTAAAATTATCACTCTTCACAGATGATATGATATTCTACATAGAAGACCCCAAAAATCCATTAAAAGACTTCCAGAAATAATAACTAAATTCAGTAATGTTGCTGGACATAAGGTGAATACTCAAAAATCAATAGCATTCCTGTACACAAGCTCCAAAGTCACTGAGAAATAAGGGAAACCACACTCTTCACTATAACATATAAAAAAATGAAATACTTACGGATCAATCTAACAAAGGAAGTAAAAGATCTATACAGTGAAAATTACATTTCTCTGAAAAAGGAAATAGAAGAGGATTTCAGAAAATGGAAAGATATTTTCTGTTCATGGATAGGAAGAATAAACATCGTGAAAATGACCATTCTCCCAAAATTGTTATACAGATTTAATGCAATCCCAATCAAAATACCACTTGCCTACCTCACAGAGCTAGAGAAAGCATTCCCAAAGTTCATTTAGAACCAGTAGAGACCTAGAATAGCAAAGGCAATTCTGGGCAACAAAGGTAAGGCAGGAGGCATCACAATCCCTGATTTGAAACTATATTACAAAGCTACTGTGATATAATCAGCATGATACTAGAATCAAAACGGACCTGAAGATCAATGGAATAGATTAGAAGATACAGACACAACTACAAACACACTCAGCCACCTCATCTTTGACAAAGGGGCCAAAAATGTACATTGGAAGAAAGACAGCCTCTTTAACAAATTGTGCTGGAGAAACTGGCTTTCCATATGCCGTAAACTAAAACTAGATCCATGTCTATCACCATGCACTAAAATAAAGTCAAAATGGATCAATGATCTGAATATTAAACAGAGACACTAAACTTGCTAGAAGACAAAGTAGGTAAAAATCTTGATGACATAGGAGTAGGCAGAGAGTTCATGAACAAAAATCAAATTGCATGGGAAATACTTCCCAGAATCAACAACTGGGATCTCATCTTACTAAAAATTTGTCATGTCAAAGGAAATCTCCAACTGAGTGAAAAGAAAACCCACAAACTGGGAAAATATCTTAGCCAATTGTCCATCAGACAAAGGACTTCTATCTAAAACATATAAAGAATTAAAAGAAATCAGGCCTCTAAAATTCAAGGACCCAGTCCAAAAATGGGTATCTGAGATGAATACATACTTCTCAGAGAAACAAATACAAATGGCAAATAAATATATGAAAAAATGTTCAACATCATTGGTCATTCGGGAAATGCAAATTAAAACAACACTGAGATTCCATCTCACTCCAGAAAGAATGGCGAAGATTAAAAAATCAACCAACAACAAATGCTGGAAGGGCTGTGGGGAAAAAGGAACTCTTCTCCACTGTTGTGGGAGTGTAGACTGGTGCAACCACTGTGGAAGTCAGTGTGGAGATTCCTCAAGAAGCTAGGATTAGAGATCCCATTCAACCCATCTATCCCACTTCTGGGCATTTTTCCAGAAGAATTGAAAACATCATACCACAGTGATATATGTCCACCCATGTTTATAGCAACCCAATTTGTAATAGCCAGATCTTGGAAACAACCCAAGTGCCCATCAATCAAAGAATGGATAAACAAGATGTGGTATTTTTATACCATGGAGTACTACTCAGCTATTATGAAAGATTGCATTGAGACTTTTGTAAGTAAATGGACACAACTTGAGACCACACTCATAAGTGAGATAAATCAAACCCACATGTGTAAATACCATATTGTCTCCCTAGCATAAGAAACTGAAAAAGTATATATGATCCAAAATCTATAATAAATACTATGTAAGGGTAAAAAACTGCTCGAAGAGCAAAAGTAATTGGGAAGGGAAAAGGCGGAAAGAGGGAATGGAAAAGGAAAAGATATAAATCTATATATATACATGTATATGTAAGATAACTAAAACGAACATACTGCTGAATGTATTAGTTATTGAGGAAGAACAGTTAATACTCATATGATTAGATCAATTTTACATGTCTATATCTGTTAATGTAAACAACCATGTTGAAGGTAATGATACGCAATATTACAACCATTGTCAAGTTCTTATCATCTTGTTTTGTAAACCTATAATGTT
This sequence comes from Dasyprocta punctata, assembly GCA_004363535.1. Classification (NCBI taxonomy): domain Eukaryota; kingdom Metazoa; phylum Chordata; class Mammalia; order Rodentia; family Dasyproctidae; genus Dasyprocta; species Dasyprocta punctata. The sequence goes on from RJWM01049667.1 coordinate 10,186, forward strand.
ACTGTTGTGGATTTGCAGTTGTCGTTTGTTTGTCTCTTTTGCTTTTTGTCTTTCTTATATGTGTCTTTTTTCTCTTAAATAAAAAAAATTACTATGAATATGCTGGCTTTTGAAAAGTATATGATTAAATGAAGTTCCCAGTCCATATATCCACGATATACCTATGCAATTTAAACCTTTACTTTTGGGAAACACCATGGATGTATTGCCATCAGAGCTTCTGTTAACTTTCTGGACTCCCGTTTGTTGTTTGTTATATTAAAATCCTTTTGAAAGTGTTGGTGCTGTCCCGGTGGCAGAGCGTGTGGCATGAGTCCTGGGGTTTAATCCCCAGCATCACCAGAAAAAATATCCTTTTTAAATACCAGACTCAAGTCTCCTTTCTAAGCACACAGTAATCCTCTGGTCTGCCTAAAGTTAACTGATACCCTGTGAGAAGTCACTTGCTGTCCCCACTGAGTACTTTATAAAAGGAAACGAAGAGGGCTGGAGCAGACCTACATCAGTCTTTATCTTTGATGGAGAAAAATGTAGCTTCATATGAAGATCTGAATGTTTCCTTTAGGACTCTTTTAAAGATAGGAGTCTAAATTCATCCTGAAAACACTGACTGATTTTCTTAATACCTGGAATAATCATCTCTCAGCATAACCCTTGCATGCCTCCTTGCTGATGCCACAGCAGCTGGAAGCAAATAGCATTTCCATGAGCTCATTCAAGGAAGTGAGTGTTCCAGAGGAGCTATATTTCTCAGGGCTCCCAAATGCACCCCTAAGGTACCATAAAAGATTAAGCTTGCCTCATTCATGGGAAGTAGATTTTTTTAAAATCTTGATTT
>RJWM01049668.1:0-11005 GCA_004363535.1 Dasyprocta punctata
ATTCATGAGTCACCAGGAATAGGCAAGAAGCAAAACAGAAACTGCCCATCCCAACAGATGGGGCTCCTGTTAACAGGACAAAGGACAGAACTGCAGAGACTGCAGCTGGAGAAGAAATGCAGATGCTTTCTTCCCATTGACCTCATAGTTTTTTTGTTTGTTTGTTTTGTTTTGTTTTGTTGTTTTGCTTTGTTTTGTTTTGTCTTGTTTTGTTTTGTTTTGGAGACAGGGTCTCACTGTGTAGTTCAGACTGGCCCCCAATTTACAGTGATCCTCCTGCCTCAGCCTCCTGAGTGCTGAGATTACATGCATGCACCACCACGGCTGGCTATTCACTTATTTTTTTGAAAGCTTTGCTTTGAACTGTCAAGCAGTTTATACACCTTCCGAATACGTGACAGTTGGCAAACAACTTGCATCATTTCGTGGTTGTTGAAGGTTTCTGCAATATATGCCAAATAAACCTCCCAAACATAGTATAAAAACATGTGCCCTAAACCAGACATGGTGACACATGCATGCAGTCCCAGCACTTGAGAGGCTGAGGCAGGAGAATTGTGAGTTCGAGACTAGCTTGGGATACAAAGTGAGCTCAAGGCAAGCCCAAACTGCACAGTGAGACCCTGTTCAAAAAGACCAAAAAAAAAAAAAAAAAAAAAAAAAAAAAAAACAATTCCCTGGTAGATGCATTTTACACCTTGAATTTAGAAATTTATTCTGGAACTCAGCCACCGGATCTTTATTCATTCAGTAATAAACTGTATGAGGTTGTGAACAGACTTGTTGCGTCTATTTTAAAATGAAACCCAAATGTCACATTTGAGGATTGGTTCCCGAGTTACTCATTGATGTTACATTTACTAAAAAAACACCAGTTGACCAGCACAGGAACTATTTGCAAGAACAAAGTGGAGATTCCTGGAAAAAAAGTTGCAAGTTCACAATACAGAAATGTATAGTACAATCTTTGGATTTCAGAAAGACATAACATTGTCCTCCAGTATGGTGAAGAAAAACAAAAGTAGTATTGATACTGTCAACTTTACACCATGACGATAAGATTGACAGTGAGGCTGGGTGTAGCGATGCATCCCTGTAATCCCAGCACTTGGGAGGCCGAGACAGGAGAATCCTGTGAGTTCAAGATCAGCCTGTGTTACACAGTGAGTTCCAGGCTAGCCTGGACTACATTATGGCAAAGTAAAATAAAGTCATATTTTTTTCTTGAGACAAGGATTTGATATGCAGGTCAGGCTGGTCTTGAACCCACCATGGAGTCCAGACTAGCCTAGAACTCACAGTGATTCTCTTGCCTCAGTTTCCCCCATGCTGGGATTATAAGTATAAATCTCCGCACCCAGCAAACAAAGTAGTATTTATACTGTCAACATTACACCGCAATGATAATATTGATAATGAAGCCAGGTCTGGTGGTGCACACCTGTAATCTCAGCACTCAAAGGATTGAGACAGGAGGAGCTCAAGGTCAGCTAATCCTACCTAGTGAGTTCAGGATTAACCCAAACTACATAGGAAGACCTTGTCTCGAAATAACAAACAAAAGAAAAAAAGATTGTTAGTGAATTCTCCAACACAAATGAAGCCAGAAATGGTCACATTTTACAACTAAACAAAACGCAGAGTAGATGTTGACCAGTTATGCAGCAACTATGATGTCACTCAGAACACAAAGCATTGCCCAATAGCTGAATTTCACTCAATCCTGAACATGTCGTATAAACAGCTTCATAGTTTACCAAAAAAAAAAAAACAACACACAGAATATCATAAAGAAGTTTTCTTAGAGGACTGGGACTGGAACTGATACATAATCAATTACAACAGGGGAAGAACAATATGTATCTGTCCAAAGAACTTAGCAAAAGAATTCAGGAGCAGATTAGTGAAAACACACATGAAACATCACTAGAACCTCTGAAGAGAGCAAGAAGACCAGCAACATGTCCAATATGTCCTACCAAAGAAGACAGGAAAACAAAACACATGCATTCTCAGTGCAAGCAGTATTTGTGTACGGGACACGCTGTCCTCATGTGTGAAATCTACCTTAGATGTGATAACTGAAGTAAAGATTGATTTTGTGGTAGAATTTTATTTGTAGTCTCATTGTAGCTCACATCAGAATATATTTCTGTTGTTATTTTTTAGACTTACTAAGTAAACAAATGGTTGACGTACGAACTGTTGCTATCTATTCTAAACACTCATGACATATTTGATATTTGATTTTATTGATATTTCATTTTCCTGGTAAGTGCACATTGCATAATACAACAGGATGCTCCTGACAAAAGAGGAAGAGAGGTGACCTGCCAAACAGGAACGGAAAGCTAAGCACCCGTGCTGTCAGTGTTATACTTGTGTATGGGACATACTGTTGTCATGTGTGAAGACTGCCTTACATGTGATAACTGAAGCACAGATTTTTTTTCTGTAGTAGATTTATGCTTGTATTTTCATTGCACTTCACATAGGAGTTTATTTCTACTGTTATTTTGTAGATTTTGTAAACAGTTAAATAGTTGATGTTGAAAATGTTGACATTGACCTGGGGATATCGCTCAGTGGCATAAGTACCTGCCTGGCAAGTGCAAGGTCCTGAGTTTAATTCCTGTACCAAAAAAAAAAAAAAAAAAAAAAATGGGAGAGAGCAAAAGAAAACGTTGATGTTTATTCTACACACACATTACATAGTAAACATTTAATATTTTATTGCTATCTTACTTTCCTGCTAAGTACACAGTTTGATATAAGACTCATAAAATTAAAATTAATAATTCATCAAAAGAAATATTCTAAAAAATAAACATAGGTGCTACATGCTCACATAACATGACTTTTTTTAAATTCAATGTGATGCCCCCACGTTAATGTTCTTAGTTCTACGTGAATTTCATTGCCAAAGGGTTCCTAGGATGATACCAGTCAGCTGAATTCCTTGGCTATTTATGAAGATGAAACTCAAAGAACTTTTCCATGATTCTATTTTGGACAATGTTCTTATATGTTTAGCAGCAGAGCCTGTCCTTAGGCTGTCCCATCCAGCACCCCTGGGAAAGAACTTGATTGCTTGCAGGGCCTGAACTTCCTTAGGAGTGGTGAGCCACACCTCGAAGTTTTAGAATAGATTGTTTCTCCCAAATGAGACTTTGAGACAGGGATAACTGGCCATCATAGGCTAGAACCATGTTTTATTGTTGTTGTTTTGTTTTGCGTTGCTTTCCGAGGGGATAAGATCTCACTATGTAGTTCAGGCTGGCCTGGAACTCATTGTGTAGCCCAGCTTGGACTTGAGCTCGAAGTAATCCTCCTGTCTCAGCCTCTGATGCTGGGATTCCCACTGTAAGCCATTATGCCTGGCTCCTAAGACGGATCTGTACCCTCATCATAGACTAAGCATGTCAGGATGCCTCAGTGACACCCGCAAGCAGAGGAATCAGACAGAGACAGGAAGTAGGGGAGAAGAAAGACAGAACTCTAGTTGAAGGAGCTACAGGTATCTGGGGCTCACTGTCGTTTTGAATGGCCCATTCTACTTGGTTGGGGGTGGGAGACTGGTTGCCCATTATCTGAGTGCTGCTTCTTCAAGATGTTCCTGGGGCCAGAGGGAGGGTGCTCAGTTTTGGTGTGGCACCCGTGACCCAGTGCCCGAGGTGTGGCCTGCTCGCCACCTCCAGAGCAGGGCTGGGCTCTGGGACTGCCCTCCATGCACTAGGCCATGTGCAGGGAGATGCCTGCCCCATAGCAGCCCCCAGACCTCCCTGCAGTGCCCTTAATGCAATCCACAGGGGCAGAGGCCAAGTCAGTGGCAGTGCTGCTCCCATCCAGAGATGCCCAGAAAGAGGAGGAAAAGCTCTGAGCAGTGGCCACCTGCTGGACTTCAGGTTTAAACCATGTTTTCAAATATTGATGCAGCTCTAATCAATTAAAAAAAAAAAAACAAAAAACTTCCCAGAGAACTTCTATTGCAGATATCTTCTTTCCTTGATGTCCTTGCCTTGTGTCACTGTGCTCAGGTTTCCAGGGCCTGGAATGTCCTTGCTCTGAATGACAGTGAATTGCCCTATTTGATTTGCAGAGGGTTACTGAGGGCCGGGTATGTTAATATTTTAAAACAATGCAGAGGGTTTTTATGAAAGGTAAATTTTCGTGGGTGTCTTGGAGTAGAAGTTGAATTAAGGACCTTTGCACAAAATTATAGGAGCACTGAAGTATGGAATCTAAATGTGTGGACACAGACCACAGATGCTACGAATACTAACCTTCGCAAGTTCCATTCCAAACTCAAGCATCTTGACCTGGCTTCCTGTACACTGATAACAAACATGCTTCTCAGAGCTCTAAGCAAGGAGTGTCCACTGCTACAACAACTGAACGATTCTTGGGTGACCAAGTAACCAAAGGTGGCATTCAAGCACTAGTGAGAGGCTGGAGGGTGGGGGGGACTCAAGACCGTATTCTTAAAAAGCTGCACATGGCCAGAAGATGAAGCTCTCAATACATAGGTGCATCTTGTCCTGAGTGGTGGCTCTGAACTTGCAGACTTGCTTATAGACCATGGGTGAAGGCCTCATGTGCAGAGGGTGCCAGTGCCTCTGACTGCTCCAACATCACAGATGCCATCCTGAATGCCCTTGGCTTAGAATATTAAAAGTCACAAGGTGTGCTCAACTGACAGATGTGGGTTTCATTCATCCCTTTGGCCAGGAATTGCCACCAACTTAAAAAGATGGACACAGGAGAACATGTTCAGATAAATGGTAGCACATCATTCCAACTTTCCCTACACTGTCCTGGACTTCAGGTATTGAGTCTGTCCCACTGTGAGCTCATCACAGACTATGGCATCTGCCACCTGGGGAGCCACGCAGCTGGAGGTGACCAAGCTGGACAACTGTGACCATCACAGATGCGTTCCCTGGAGCACCCGAAGAGCTGCCACAGCCTGGAGCCTGGTGAGCTCTATGACTGTCAGCAGATCACTCCCGCGGGGATCAAGAGACTCAGGACTCACTTAGCCAACATTAAAGTCCGCGTCTACTTCACACCTGTCACTCCACCCCAGTCAGTCCGGGGCAAACGGGGCAGCACTTCTGCAGATGCTTCATCATCATATCACACTGGTGAGAGCCGCCCTCTGAGCTGAAGCAGGGGGATCACAAGTTCACAACTAGGGTGGACGATCTCCCCTCAAAATGGGGAGAACTCCCCTCAAAATACGTGTCTGTCTAGCAGTCTGTTTGTCTGAGACAGAGCTTTGCTCTGTAGTTCAGGGCAGCCCTGAATTTCCTCTGTAGCCCAGGCTGCCCTGCAACACAGTAATCCTCCCCTCAGTCTCCAGAGTGCTGGGATTAAAGGTGTGAGCCACCACACCCGGTGGTCTCAACCTTTAAAAAGGAGTTTAGACAGTGGTGGCGTGGGCCAGCGAATAGAAGGCTGAGGCAAGAGGCTCCAGAGCTCCAGGACATTTCTCCCAGTCCCAGAAATCATGGCAAGCAGCGCTGGCGGCGGCGGCGGCGGTGGCGCCTGGTGGACGCGGCCCGAGCACTTCTGCAGCCCGATGGTCTTCTACGTGGACGCGGAGCAGGAGGAGCGCGTGTTTGGCAGCAGGGACAGCGACCTGCGGCGCCTGGAGGAGCACAGCCACACGCTGATCCAGCTGGAGGCCTGGGCCACTGCGGCCGGCCACACCCGTGTCACCGTGGTGGGGGCCCCGGGGGCGCGGCGTTGGCTGCAGGAGCTGGTGAGCAGCCTGGGCAGTGGGGAGCCCGGGAGGCTGGCCCGGGGCCTCCTGATGCTGCAGCGCGTGCGCAGCCGCCCTCTGAGCTTCGCAGACCTGGATGCCGCAGGACGCGGGGAACCGCCGCCAGGAGACCTGGCCCCGGCTGCCTGAGCACTATGATTACCCTGCAGCTGCCTCGGGTCCTCCTGCTCTTAGCAGGTACTGTGGCTTCTAAGAGAACTCCGTGCACCTGTGAGCAGGGCCCGGTTCCCCCGAGGCCGAGTGGGTGCCCCGTAAGACGCACAGAGTGGGACCTGCGGCGTGGACCCAGATCCTCCGTCTCGCAGCTGTGGCCCGTGTGTGCAGGGAGACGTCTACCACCGGTGAACTGCCTGCTGCCCGCGACACTGAGGACACCAGCTGCTGACCAAGGCCTGGGAGCCGGAAGGTGCGGCCTGGGCCCTACAGCGAGCTGCAGGCCGGCCCAATCGCCTGGGGGACCTCTTCCCCACACTGAGGAAGGGTTCAGTGCAGGGTGGGGTTGGGTGGTGAACATGATTTGGGTGTTAAGTGCAATGTGCCAAGTCCTGCCAATGAGGGTAATCATCTTACATTGGCATCACAGATTATTGGACATAGAATTCATTTTCTTTGGTATCGGAAATTGAACTCAGGATCTCTATATCCCCAGCCCAACATAGAATTTATAAACAAAAAAAATGTAATAAAGTATTGGGGATGTCGATCCATGCCAAGGCTCTGTGTTCAATTCCACTATTGGGAATGAATTAAAGAAATAAATGCCAATTTAAACATAGTCCTCTCTTCACTTTTGTCTGTATCTTTTTTTGTTCTTGTTGTTTGTTTGTTTGAGATAGGGCCTTGCTCTATAATTCAGGTTAGTGCTGAACGCACCATGTGGAACATGCTGGCCTCAAACTTGTCACAGTCCTCCAGCCTCAGCCTCCAGAGTGCTGGGATTACAGGTCAGTGCCACCACACCCGGCTCTTTTAAGACAGGGTCTTTAAAATAAAAAAATAAAATAAAAGGATCTTACCATGTAGTTAGGCTGACCTAGAAATTGTGGCCATCCTCCAGCCTCAGCCTCAGGGCTGGTATTGCAGGCCTGCACCCCCATGCCCAACTTCCTTTGTACTTTGGTTCTCCCCTTTCTATGGGTGCTTCCTTCCTTCCCATTCTGCTACGTTTGCTCCCTCCGCCTGGCCGAAAATGGTGCCATGCTGGGGTGGATTGCCTCAGCCAGGCCCCTTCTAGCTGCTGTTTTTGGACCAGCTGCTCCTCACCCCACCCCACAGCCCGGATCTCTCTGGGCCCTGCTGGGAGCCCTGCCTGCCTCTGCTTGGGAGATGCTACTGTCGGCTCCAAGCTTCAGCATCTGGGCCTAAAGGAACAACTCTGAGTCTTCCGGGGTTGGCTTGCAGGGCCTGCGTTCTGCGGGGGACACACGGTACGCAGCTAAAGACTCACTGGGGGAAGGTCTGTAAAGAAAATGAAGCCAGGCAGGAGGATAGTGTGCATTGGGCAGGGTAGCACGCTCTGGGAGGCTGAGGCAGGAGTGAGGTAGAACAGAGGAAATAAAAAATTAGGTGGAGATAAGACAAGAAGAGAAAGTAGTTTTGGGCCAGGGATTTAGTTCAGTGGCATAAGCAGGCATGAGGTTGCTGAGTTCGATTCCCAGTACCCCTCCCCCACCAAGAAAAAAAGTCTAAAACGTATTTGTTAGAGTTTTCTGGCGCAATAGAGAAGAAGAAGGACAGAAAAGTGGCCATTTATTGAGGACACAGAGAGGATCCCATAACTCGCAGGGGTTTGACTTTCTCCTCCAATGGGATACAGACAGGCAGAGGGTTATAGACCTCTGATTGAAAGTGGCACATAGGGCGGGCACTGGTGATATGCAAGGAACTGACTGGAATTTTCTTTGCATGCAAATGGGAAAATAACAATTTGGGCCTAAGGGCAAGAGGGACGGAGTGGTCATGGAGGTAAGCATTCCTCTTTGCCCTTCTGCCATGTTAGACCATCGCCATAATTGTACAGCAATTTATACTACGGCAAGAACCTTTCAGTATTTTCAAGAAAAACTGCCAAACAGCAAACCTGGGCAACTCCCTTTCAGTGCCCAACGGGTCTGCTCATTCCCTTTAACTCTCCCCCAGGCCTCTACCATTAAGGAGGAAACCACACTTGTGGCATTTCCCCTAGGGATCCCTCTCTCAGGGCAGGCCACCCTCTCCCACCCTCTGAGCCTGAGAATGAGACAGAAACTCAAGATCATCAATTTTCCACAGATTTCCACCTCCCCAAACCCATAAAGGACTCCCCAGTGCCCAGCTGTAGGCTGCCTTGTTTCCTTGAGCACCAGCACCCCGATCTTGTGTGTGCCCTCGGTCTCCCTCTAATGAGTCCTTCTCTCATCTCTTTCTCAGAATGCATCCTAAAAATTCTTTTTCCTCGAAGGTAGTCAGTGACCCTCCATATTTATTTGGAAAGGGGTGGGCTCAGTTACTATAATCCCAAATAATGAGTATGGTAATCCAAGTACTGAAATCTTTTCTCTAGTTTTCCTCACAATCTGAGAAGTTATATTTATAAATCCACTGAAGCCAGGTGTGGTGGTGCACGCCTTTAATCCCAGCACTCGGGAGGCTGAGGTAGATAGGAGCATTGTGAGTTCGAGGCCGGCTTGGGCTACAACACAAGCGCAAGATGGGTCTGAGCTACATAGTGCGACCCTGCCTCAAATAAAAAACCAGGGCTGGGAGTTTGGCTCAGTGGCTTAAGCACCTGCCTGGCAGGCGTGAGGCTGTAAGTTCAATCCCCAGTGCCGCAAAAAAATAAATAAATAATAAATAAATAAATAAATAAATCCACTGAGATGTTATTGGAATCCCGGCAAGTTAATTCCAACCTACCACCTCCAATACAACCCACAGCGAGAGTAAAGATTCCGAGACATATTCAAGGTTAAGGGCAGCCAAGGGGTCCTAAGTCCAATCGGCATGAGGACATGCAGACAAAGGCCTTGATCCTAGGCCTCTCCCAGAATTTATTAACTAGTGAAGCAAGGGGGTGGCTTGAGGATGAGTGACAGTGAGGATGGCGGGAACTACGTGAGTAACTTGAACCGGCTAGAACTACGTGAGTAACTTGAACCGGCTAGCAAGGTAGAGAGAAAGATATCTCTGCAAAATGCAGATGAAGATATGCAAGGGGCTCAGTTTGCACAACCCAATCAAGATAGCAACTGAATTGTATTAGGAGGCTGCTGCTTCAGTTTCTGATACGCAGACTTTATGCCCTGGGAACACATCGCCTCTTCCTTGAGGCTCATCCCCAGCCGACATTCCCGGAGCTCACTGGCTCTGCCATCCCGCTGTGCTTTATACATTTTACAAAGGTCACTTTGGGAGGAAACAGGACACTGTCTGATGGCTTTAAAGACTACATACCAGTACCTGCTTCTGATATGTAAACTTTTATGCCCTGGAGACTCATAGCCTCTTTTTCGAGGCTCATACCCAGTTGACATTCCTGGAGCTCACTGGCTCTGCCATCCCGCTGTGCCTATATATTTTATAGAAATCACTATGGGAGGCAACAGGACACTGTCGGATGGCTTTAGAGATTACATATCAGTACCTCAGCTAGCCTTATTTGCAATGCTTAGAGCCAACTGAAGAGAGAAGGAAATACCATAGTCAGCTCTGTATACATCAACATAAGGAAATAAGTTTCGATATAATCAAAGTTGCAGCAATTGTTTTGTGTTCAAGGAGACCTGCTCAAGTTGTCTCCCACACTCAGTTCCTTCTTTCAGCCTCAAGGACACTCACACCCAGCCTGTGACAGGAAGATGGAAAGTTCGTGTCCAGCCTGGGCCCCTTAATAACTTAGCAGAAACCCCTGTGAAACTTAAAAATAAAAAAAGCTGGGGGAGGGGCAGTGTGAAATCAGGTGACAGTGTGATAGATGTGTGAGCTGGTTTAGCCGAGGTTTTCAGAGAAGACCCCTGTTATAGAGGGGGGTTGTCAACGGAGGAGATCTGAGTGTAGCAGAAAATACCCCCCAGCCAGTCTGCTAGTTGCTTAGGTAAATGTTCATGTTATAGTTCCTGTTACTACTCTCTCCTAGAAATGGCAGGTCACTGTAATGCACATTGCAAAAATCAAAGATAGTCAAGTATTCTGCTTGTTGCTTCCAACCCCATAAACACTTCCCTCCCTTAGCCTTTGGGACCTGACATTTAAAGAGACAATTGATTCCCTGTCAGTGCCCATCTGAAGTTAAATAAATCTCCTGGGTGTCATTTCAGTGTTTCTGCTTGCTGTTGCACCTGGTGCATTGGGTGGGAAAATCGGCCATGCAGATCTCTTTGATTACCTGTTGTGACTGGCTGCAGCTCTAGATGTTCCCAGGGGGGAGGATGGCAAGAAGATGAAAAAATAAAGAAAAAAGATGAAAGTTGAGGTCAGGAGGAGCCCTCTCTCCTAATGGGAGAGAAGGGGTTGCTCAACCCCTATAGCACCCTTATTTATACACTCAGAAGGATGATGCCAGTTTCAACCCTGCTGCCTAGCAACTTGTTTACCTGGCTGGCCTTGGACTCTTGCCTTCTGGGAGGTGAAACGGCTTGTTGATGTAACTTGCTTTGGGCTCTCTGTGTCTTCAGGGCTGACCTTGCTTTAGCCTCACACATGTGATCAATCTCCAGCTTTAACAGCTCCCTACATATCCCTCTTTTTTGTTTTGTTGTAGCACAGGATAGATGGTCAGTTGAAGTTGGAGGAGCTATGTCTGAAGAACTCTATGGAAGACATTTGCATTCTTGAACCCAGTTCATTCATTTTAAGTGAAGTCCAAGGATTTTAAGTTCCTGTATTCATTAATTTAACCCTGTACAGTTCATTAATCCATAACGGTACACAGCTATCAGTGTAGCTGGCAATTGTCAGGTGTTACTGATTTGAGTTTCTTTTATAACTAACATATTACTGTGCATTGTTTATACCTCTTTGTACTTTTCTGCCGGATGTTCAAAACCAAGTTAAAGTGAGACCTATATTAAATACAATCAGTTTTTGTGATCTATCAAGGTCAGTTAAGTTTCCTCAGAATGCCTTGGTACCATGCATAGCACCTCCTAGCTCTTCTGTCAGTTTCGGCCATCTGGATGAGTCATGGCCATTGCTTGACCAAGTTGCATTCTATGAAAGCTTGGGAGACTTTTTCTCCTAGTG
>RJWM01049669.1:0-11034 GCA_004363535.1 Dasyprocta punctata
TTCTGTTTCATAAATTAATGTTATAAAAAGTCCATTTTCTTTCCAATGTTATATTATTTATGTTTTTCAATATTCTTCCACAATTATCTTTGTTTCTTGTAACTGTTTCAAATTAATATATGAAAGTGAAGTTTTATAATGGAGCATCAATTTAAAAAGTCACACCCAAACTCTTTAGAAAGTCTTCCATCCTACCAAATAAGTAAACAATTAATTGTCAAAAATTTTTAAGTGAAAACTTCAACTTTACATTCATTTGAATAATAAATTTTCTGCATTTTGTACTGAGTTTGTCATTTTCTATAGGAAACGAAAATCTTATCTGGAAGAACCATTGTTCTACCTGCCCCCTCTTTTTCCTATTAATTGAGATGAAATTAGAATGTGAATTCTGTTACTGATAATATAAAAGCATATTGTCATCAAAAGCAAGATTTTTTAAATTTTCTTGTGAGCAAAGGCAGATCTATGAAATGGTCAAGATTTGAGAATGGAAATCTAAATTATCTTTTGACTCGGTCTATACATAAAAAAGTGTCAAAAGTAAAAACTACTAACTGCCACGCTCTTGGCTACTTTCAGGGTTTTGTTGTTGCTGTTGTTTTGCCTTTGATGTTGATTCAAAGAACTCCTGTTCCCTTTTAGCAAATAATCATACAATTTATGCAAAGACAGTTGTCTTAGATACTTTTCTGTTGTTACTGGGACAACACACCCAACACCCAAAATGAAGGAAGGAAGGTTTTACTTGTCTCACTGTTTGTGGAGGTTTCAGTCCATAATCAGCTTTCTCCAAGGCAGGGTGGAATGGCACCAGGGCAACATTTCAAGGCAGCAGCCAGTAAAAGCTGCCAGAGCTAAAAGGGGAAATAGCAAGCCCTAATATTGTATTCAGGCTACCCCTTGTCCCCTGGGGCAAATGTAGCACTCACAAAATCTCTGTGCCCTCTCTTGCACAGGATGAGGATATTTACAAAGTAAGGATCCTGGCTCCCTGCTGAGTCTTTTAGTTAAACCTCTGAACTTCTCAATTCAACACAATGTATCAATCATAACAACAGCATATACCCAAAAAGTTACAACTTTTTGATATATGACTTTTAATGTTACTTGTCCAATACCAAATATCAAGTTATTTTCCACATTTAGTAGAGATAACAAATATATGGGACATGCAAAGAAAATAAATTTCTTTTATGGTGTTTCTATTAAGTTTGGGAGTCCTCATTTGTTGGACTTATTATCAAAAGACTATAGTAGATGATATTATTTTCCTTAATTATTGCCTGTCAAATAAATGCTGTGTATGTTACTACCAACTCCCATAGAACTCGTAGTGTTTCCATGTTGGAGTACGCTTACCAGCCTTGCTGACATCAGATTTGGCCATGTAACATGCTTTGTCCACTTGATTATGACTTGAAACTGAACAAGTCACATTTGAATGTCATAGGTGAGAGGGAGGCACTGTAGGCTTGGCCACTTATCATTCCTGCCTTGATGTTGATGGGTCTTATAGCCTGGATTCAGAAATTGCAATGTGTAGACTGTCCTGCTTATCCCAAATAAAGACTACAGCACAGTTTCTCAGGCCATTTGGAGGATACTAAGAATGAGTAAGTAGACACTAAGACATATTTCATGAATAGTTTGAAGGGGATCTTTAGGGAAATTGCTATTTATGTTATCTGCCTTTTTGTCTTTTGAAAAAACAAAAAAAAAGCCTTGATTTGTAATTCTGTTAAATAGGACTAAGCTTAGAACTTATTCATAGTTCAAAATATGTATTTTTGTTTGTTTGTTTTGTTGGTTGTTTTTGTAAGATAATTTGTTCCAATTTGAGGCTAATGCTCTAAATAATGTTAAGATCACAAATTTTTGTGGTGAAATATCACCCTTTTATTTTAATTCTCTCTGATAGAATAATTCTAAAAGAATAAAGTTCAAATTTTCTTTGACTTCAATATAAACTACTTTGTGTCAACTGAATGGTCTTAGGCACAGTGAATTAGGCTTAATAAAGCCTGTCACCTCCTGAGTATATAAGCAATGGGTACACAAGAATATTCTAGTGAAGGAAATATTTTTCTTTGAAACACAATTTTCTATCCTTAGCAACCTTAATTATTTTTTGATGATTATGGCAAAAATAAAAATGCTGCAAATTTCAAGTGGTTAGCACGAAAGCCTGGTGTTCTAGAAGCCTGGAGACAGACTTCAGTTACTGTGTGTCCATATATACTATATGTAAAATGCATGAAATTTGTCTTCTTCATCTTGTCACCTCTGAAGAGCAAAAAGTAGGTGAGCAGTCAAGTGTGAGTTAATTTTCCTGGAAAGTTAATTTTGCAGGAGCTGCTGGAATCCTCAAATGATGTTTGAGGCTAACTTTCTGGTCTGTCTGGTTTGTTTGTTTGTTGTTTTTCAGACAGGGTCTCAGCTTGTAGTGAAGACTGGTCTTTAACTCACTGTACAGCCCAGGTTGGCAGTGAACACACAGCAATCTCTAGCTTCAACCTCCCAAGTGCCCGAATTATAGGCATGCACCACCAGGCCAGCAGGATTGCTAGTTCTTAGATATGGTAGTAACTTTTCAGTAGTAACCAAAATGAATACATTCTTCTTCTTGATAGATTTTGCCAACCTGTGGCTTAGCTATCTCTAACATGACATCCACCAACTGATCACCAGCCCAAAGAAGGAATTTACCTCTCCAAAAGTAATGTCTGTGTAGCTCTTCTGTTTCTAGAAAAAAAAAAACCCTCCTGCTTCCTTTTTGCATATGCACGAAGCCCTCTCCTATCCCAAGACTCCACAATCACCCAAGGATCCCACCCCCAGCCCAGCTCCAAAAAAGCATTTCCCGCTCCCCTTTCTGAGGGATCTTGCATGCTTCTGCAACCCTCCCTTGTCCACAATAAAGGCCTCTTTATCTCTCTCTCCCCCTTTGTCCCTCAACTGTGCTGAAAAAACATGACATTTCTAACAAAAGAAATACACATGTGCATATTCTCCAAAGAAATAGAAGCTATCAAAATAGGATGTAATAGCTAGAATGAAGATCTAGACCCTCAGGAGGTCATGCACATAGTTCTTGCAATGTCCTCATTTGCTCTTTCCAAGTTCACCTTAAGGATGTTAGAAAACAGGAAGGGAAGAACTTTCACTTTGCATTGTAGGGCGTTTGAGTGGAAACAGTTTTATTCACGATTGATCCTGAAGTATTCATGCCAAACAACTGTACTTTATGATTGTTCTTCTTGACTTTATGGATGATATTCTTCTGGTGGGCTTTGAACCATGTGTGGGAAATTTGTAAGGAGTTACTGCATATAATTATTAACACAGTCATATATGTTAATGAACATAATGGTAGAGAATTACCAGTTCCTCTTTAACCATCAGAATAGGATTATGTAATTAGTACTAATTAATAGCTATTGAAATCTTGAATAAAGGCTAGCTCGTTATTCCCATTTGTCTGTATTACTAAAACAAAAAATATATTTTTATCTTGGAAAAGGAAGGAATTGATGAGTAAACATTTATTTTCCTATTCAGTGCCCTCTAACCTATGACCTACCTTACTTTTTATTCTACCTTTTGCTATATTCCTATACCTACTAAATTTTGCTCATGGCTAATGAATATGAAACACTGAAGCTAGTATTAAAACAAAATTCAAAACATAGAAAAATTCAAAATGTAACATGAAAAGGTAGCTGGGAGTGATGGCACATGCCTTTAATCCTAGCACTCAGGAGGCTGAGGTAGGAGGAGCATTGTGAGTTCGAGGCCAGCTTGGGCTACAATGTGAGTTGTAGTGAGTTGTAGTGTGTTGTAGTGTGACCCTGCCTCAAAAAACTAGGGCCAGGAGTTTGACCCAGTGGCTTAAGTGCCTGTCTCACAGGTGTGAGGTTGTGAGTTCGAACTCTGGTGCCACAAAAAAAAAGGTATTAACTGCATGATAATTTATATTCTAGTAATAAATACTTATGTGTGGCTGAGACATGGCAAACATGAAGTATCACTCAACAAAAGTAATTAGGTGAATATTAACTGAAGGATCACTGGTATAAGCACTTTTCTCCTCATGATGAAAAACACCCTTGCTAACCCACTTTACTTGATTATCCTACATGTGTCCTATTGCATGTTACCAACTACAAATGTATGCATCTGTCCTTCATGTTCCCTTGAAATGAGCCAACTACTTCATCAAGGGCCAGCTCGGATTTAACTTTCTCACCTAATCTTGTCTTTCTCACCTCAATCAAATTATTTCATCTTTTCCATGAAAGTTGATTGTTCCTGACATTGCTCTGTCCTTTGTTATTTTATGTTTTATGTGTGTATATTATTTTATAAATTTATTCTTTACACTAAAAAAATCTTAACTATTGCTTCCCTATAACTCTAACTTGCAAACTTGTAAACAGGTTGACAATCCATTTTCCAAAATGTTTGGGACCAGCAGTGCTTCAGATTTTGATTTTTAGTTGTTTATATGCTTGCATACAATTTTGCCCATTGAGTATCTCTAATTTGAAAATCTGAAGTCTTCCAAAATCTGAAATATTTTGAGCACCAACATGATACTCAAAGAGTTTCAAATTTCAGAGCAGTTTGAATGTTAAATTTGTAGATTAAAGATGCTTAACCTGTAATAGAAGGGAATTTAACAACAGAAAATGGAATCCAAGTATGCTGAAAGGATGTCATATGAAATTATCCTCAATCTTCCCTCTGCTATTGATAAGAGAAATTCCTTATCCATAGTCTTTAGATTCCTGTGTTATATGATGTGGCAATGTTGCTGAACATATAAATTAATACTAAATATGCTTAATGAACAAATCTAAAGTTTTAGCAATCTGTCACCAGGTGGTGACAAAGTCATAGTGGTACATAGTTTGAATAGTACCAAGTGGTAAATCACAAACAAACTCAAATACTTAATAATACTCATGTGCATGTGTGTGTTTGTACATGCACATGCAGGTAGGTGTGTGAGAGATTTCAGAATCTTTCCTAGCAACTTTCTAAATTCAGGAAGTACACAAGAGATTCTAAATTCAGATTCCCCTACCTAGAAATTGCCTTTTGTATTAATTCTCTTTCCTTGACTTAGATTCACTTAAAATGCACATTCATATATATGCCAAACACTCCAATTGCTCAGGTCTAGAGAAGTCTAAATGTGTCAGAAAGGTTGGCCTCTACTTTTCTTCTCAGTGAAGAATTACAGACACTGACTTTCTTCAAGCTTATTAAAATACTCCTTTCTTTCTTTAAATGCCAAAAAGATAAAACAGGAAAGTTCATTCAAATTTTCCAACAACTTAAAATTACACACCTATTATTTAGCAAGTAAGGGGAAAATTTCTCTTATTCAAGGCCCTTCTCCTATGATTTCATCTTACTTTTTCAAATTTACTTTTCTCTGTGCACTACATAGTATGTGCCAATTAAATAGAGTCCCAGTCTCTGTTCCTTAAATGATTTGCCCATATTCCCTAGTCCTTCCATTTGTATCATCCTCGTATGCTCCAGGCTCTCTCTGAATGCTAGAAACATGCTATCCTTTCAGTATAAGCAAAATGTTACCATAATATATAATATTCCCTGATATCTGTTACTGTTTGGGATACTTCTTGTTCCTCAATGTGCTCATGTGTGTTTGTTCTTTTTTTAGGCCCTTATATACTGCCCAATATTATATTTGGTTTCATAGTTTTCTCATAACTTCTGTTAAAGCAAAAGCATCTTGTAGCAAAGGCAATCTAATTGTCTCTATGTTCCCTATATTTCAGTAAAATTCACTGCCTGTAGCTTCTTCCTATTTCTCAAACAAGAACTAGTTGAACTAAGATAAACAGATTTTACTAAAATATATAATAGGACTTAGCTTTTGATTTGACTTAGGTTATAGTTATAAGATTTGTAAACATGGTACTAGCAGTTAAATGAGAGAAAACTTTGTTATGTATCGCATGCACACATGCAAAATGTTAAACCAAGCCTGTTTAGATAAAAAGGCCATACATTATTGGTCAATTATTCTAAACTCTTTAAAGCATTTTTAAACTGACTGATACTAAGCAAGAAAGCATGGGAGACAAATGATCTTATTTTAGGTTTTAGGTGAAGCAGAACTTTATTGATGGGGAGAGGGTTTGGAGAATCCTATATGACTCACCAGAAAAACATGAAGAAAGGGACATGAAAAGAAATCTGAGGGAAAAGAATATGAAATCACTGAAGTGATAGAATACAAGTGAAATGAAAAATTGAGTTAATAGGAATAAATTAATGAATAAAGTTAATTACTAAGGGTAAATTAAAGATTCTAAAAATGTCATGCAGAAAGTAAGTGGGTTCAAGTGGAAAGATTCAAAGAGAAAAATTGCATGAACTGAGTAGGTGAAATGTGAGATTGCTATTGCGAAGCATTTTAAATACAAAGGAATAAAAGGAGAAAAAATCAAATGCAGCTAGAAAAAGTTCTTTAATAAAAATGTGAACAATCACACATAGGAAATGATTCATTGCAGAATGAAGGGTGAGCCTGGCATCTCTAAGAGTCATCTCAGTATGTTGACCTTTGTAGATTGAAGAACAAATAGGAAATGTCAACGGGGCAGCCACAATCAGCACAAAGGGAGGCAAAGTTATTGTAAGAGCCATAGATTTAAGATAGTACTGTGCAAAAACAACTTTAAAATAGCAAGAACCACAGAAATAACAGGAAAACAAAATCCTGAGAGTGATTGTTAAGGTAGTTAAAATTAGATTTATTTCCACTGTGGAAATTCTGCAAGGCTTTTTTTAGAGTGCATATATATCAAATATGGTTTTTAAAAGTTTTTATGTAGTCAAAATTTATTTAAAATAGATTTTAGCAATAATATACTTACATTTATGTATTAGAGTCACCCTGAATTTTGTTTTAATCAGGGCTCAATCTCCATCTGCCTTTGTGATTAGAGGCAAACATTTGCTATCTTGGTTACTTTATTCTTGCTGCTTAGACAAAAAACCTGATACCCAAAGTTAGGGAAGGGAATTTTTATTTCTTGCAGATCTCAGGGGTTTCAGTCCATACTCATTTGGCTCCAAGGCAGTGTGGCATGGTGGGCCCACCACACAGCTAGGCAAACTGGCAAGAGATGGAGACATGCCTTCCTCTTGCCCTTACACTGTGTGTCAGCTCCACCCCTAGGTGGGTGCAGCACTCACACTGGCAATCCTAGCACTAGACAACAAACCAATCACAAATACCAGACTCAGCTGTATCCATGTCATGATTACATGAGACTTGGTGGAGCCACAGGACACATGTATATCCTTTATCCAAAAGACATTTAGTCCATTTTCAAGAGTTGCCAAAGTCCTAAAAATTTCAGCAAGTTCCAAGTCTCCTCCAAGATCTATGGCAAACTCTTAATTGTAACCCCCAGTACAGATGCAAATAAGTTAAACACTTCCAAAATGTAAAGGCACGAGATAAATATTACCATTCCAAAAGTTACAAACAGGGGAACCAAAGCAAGTCCAAGATCCAGCAGGGCAAACATTAAGTCCTATAATTTCAGGTCCAGCATCTGAAACAATCTGGTTGCAGGCTCCAAAAGGCTTGAGTGATTCCACCTCTGCAGGACTTCCAGAGGCTCCATTTTTCATAGTTTCTCTCTTAGGTGCATTCTGTTCGGTTCGCACAGGTTTTCATGGACAATCCACTTTCCTGACATTTTCGAACTTCTGGTTTTCCATTGTTCCCTTGGCTTCACCCTTACGTCTTTATATATTGCCCTCTGCAGTTGGGGCAGAAGCTGCACATATTCCTTACACATAAAACCAGTGGCACATGGATGCTCCCCAGGTTTGCTGCCAGCTGGAGCAGTAGCCGGGCTTTCCTCTCTCTTGGCTGTACAGTTTCAGTACCTGGATCACTGAGCTTGCTGAACCTTATTGTGAAGATAATCTTTTCTATGTGCCTACCATTCTGGAATCTGGTGCAGCCACCGCCATTTTGGAATATCCTGTGGCCTCTGCCACCACTCTGGAACATGGTGCTCTCCAGCTTTCTCCTCTGAGAAAACTCTTTCACTTTTGCTGGCATGAGACTGGAGGTCACTGCTTCCCAGGATGCCCCAGGCCATTTTTTTCATTTCTTTGTTTCTTCTCAGCAATTGAGGTCTCAGTTCTATCTTTACAGTCCACAGCTTTCTGGCCAAACTCACAATGTTTTAAATCATCCTGCTGGGCTCTTTGCTGTTGATTCACAACATAAATCTGGCTAAATGCCCCCAACAATAGCCATGCCACTGCCTCAACATTTGACTGTCTTGAAATTTCTTTTGCCAGATTAATCAGTTCTCTGCCCTTAATCTCAGTCTTAGGCAAAATCACTAGACACCATGAAAATGCAGACAAAATTTCTGCCAAGACATAACACACATCATGTGGAGCCCAACAACCAATGCATCCTTCTTCCCAGCAGAAACCTCCCAAGCTTGGTCTTTACTGGCAGGCTTTCTATCAGCCTTTTGGTCTCCCGAGCTCTGATAGGAATCTCCCATACTGAACAGCCTAAGCTGTTCCAGCACCACTCTTTCAGGTGACATCTCTGAGCCTTTCCAAACTCTTCCCACAAGCCCTTTCCAAAGGCTCTTGAACCACATGGTCAGGTTCACACAACAACGACCCCACTCCACTGGTACCAAATTCTGTCTTGGTTACTTTTTTCTTGTTGATGAGACAAAATACCTAACACCCCAAATTAGGGAAGGAAAGGTTTATTTCTTACAGTTCTCGAGTTTCAGTCCATACTCAGTTGGCTCCAAGGCAGCATGGCATGGCAGGGCCACCAAACAGCAAGGCAAACTGGCAAGAGAGGTAGAAATGCCTTCCTCTCACCCTTACACTGTATATCAGCTGCACCCCTGTGTGGGTGCAGCACTCACATTTCCAATCCCAGCACAGCAAACCAATCACAATCACCAAACTCAGCTGCATCCATGTCACGATTACATGAGACTTGGTGGGGCCACAGGACCAAGCCCATACATTTGCATTTCCCTATGTGTGTGTGTGTGTGGGTGTGTGTGCACGCATGAGCACATGTGTGTCTGTGTGGTTAAAAAACAACTAGAACTACTGATTTTGAGGTAGTAAACTACATGGAAAATAAGTGACATGGATCAGGCAGCATGGAGATAGAATTCAATAAAGTCCAGTTAATTCTAAGATATAATACTGTACAGGGCTATGTAATTAAAGCTTTTAATTCATGCTTTGTAAAGAGAGTTTTTAAAGAATACTGAGCAGTGTACTAATTTATGCAATATGCTTCAGTCCAATTAATTTTATCCATGACTTCTTGAGCTCAGTTCAAGTTCAGAGACTATACTTCATAAAAATTTAAAAGTCTAGCTTCTTTCACATCTATTCCATTTCATGCAAATCTTTCTATTCTCAACTTACAACACGATATCCAATCCCCACTAATATTTCCATTACTCAATGGCTCGAAGAGATGATACTCTTAAAGAATAAGATGATGTGACAAAGAAAATTCTATTCAGGATACAAAGAAAATAAAACAAATAAGGTTTTAAAAAAGAATCAACCAGGAAAGGTTTGGTTTTTAGGATCTATCTAAATGATATTGCACTACAGGAAATTACCTTTATAAAAAACCAGTTGGTGTCTGTATATTTGAACTATAGTGAAAATAACAATAATGCCATTCTACAAACACTGAGAACTTAAAACTTCAATATTTCACCCCATGCATGTACATATACACCAATGAAACCAGCTCTGTAGTTTAAATAGTTTCTAGTTAGTCTCAATATGTTGACCTGTGACAATTTCATTTGTTGAAGCCAAACCTAGCTGTTTAAATGTCATCTTTTATAGCTACAGTGATTCCATGAAAAAAATTTGCTTTTTTCTTCATTTTTTCATTCTAATGACATGTAGTAGACATGTATAGAATGTATAATTAGGTAAAACAGAAAACTCGTGAAACATCACTTTGAAATATAAATGTAATTGCAGAGATTTTAACTAATTTGAGTTGAAATGGGTATAATTAATGAAATTCCTTTTGCATTCATTATTTTCAACGTATCATTCAATTTAAGTGGGGTGTCCAAAGATAAGAAAGATGAAACTTTGCCCCTAGTCTGTTATGTACAAATAATGATAATAGTATATCATAACTAGTTAGAGTTCATAAAAAAACTGCTGGAATGGTTTAATAATAAGAGTAAAGTTATGTGAGTGTCTTAATACAGATAAAATTCAACTCACAGGTATTAAAATTTCTTAGCAAATAAAATGGAAAGGAATTACTTAAAGTGGTAATGACCAGCAGCTAAAATATACAATGAACATATTCTTTAATACTTAAACATGAAAAATAATCTTTTTAATAACTGGATTAGACAAGGATGCCTGTGACACTTTTTTGTCTTTGAAGAGCTAAAGAGTTCAGGAGTCAAAACATCCAGAGGTTGTATAGAGAAGGCAGAGCCCAGAGCAGAGAGCAGCAAAGGGAGCAAAAGAGATTTGCAGAAGTAACAGTCACAAGTTGTCTGCTAAAATATGTTCAGTATATTGTGCAAAGTAATGGTCTTAGGGTAAGATGAAGACTACATGAGAGTAGTAGCCTATCACCAGAGTTTACACTGTACAATAATAAAGTGTTTAAAACTCACCACATACAGAATAGGAAGTAGATATTTATAAGCAGTGACTTCATAGTGGGACAATCTTAGCTGTGTTAGTCAACCTTCCATCGCTGACAAAATACCCGGGATAGTCAACCTGAAGGACAAAGGGGTTTACCTTGGCTCACAGTTTCACATATTGTAGTCCATCATCATCTGGGTGTTGGCCTGAGGTGAGGAAGACCATCATGGCAGATGGGCATGGTAGACCAAAATATTCAAGAGGGCAAAAGGGAAGATCTGGTTGTCTGTGGCTTGTTTTTATTTCATCTAGGGCCTCATCCTACTGGAGAAT
>RJWM01049670.1:0-11034 GCA_004363535.1 Dasyprocta punctata
CAGTGATTGGTTCCCAGCAAAAAAGACCGGAGCCCTCCTGCTCGATGTTGATTTATCTCAAGGTCTCTTGATCCCTGATACATCTGCTGGGAGGCAACCCCACTAGCAGAAAGAGCGCCACACTTGAGCCTGGCATTCTGCAATGGCACTTTCAGCTAAGCAACCCCTGCCCCAAGCTCTTTAACTCCCCCTGTTCCCTCATTCATGAACAGGGAGATAAACTGTGGAGATGGAAAGGGAATCTGGGGAGGAGAAGAAGGGAGGAGAGGAAAGGGGAAGAAGGGAGAGTAAAAAAGATCTAGATGTGATATATGTATATATTTCCCCACCATGAATATATTTACTATCCATTGCAAACATATGCTAAGAATTTTTTTTTATTTATACACTTCCTGCAAATAGTGATTACAATGTTTCTGTGAGATTATATATATGAATGCTTTTGCTGAATGAATGCAAGTAAATATGGAATAAATGTAATATGTGTCCTGGGCCCACGTATTCATTCAACAGGTATTGAGCCTCTTCTGTGTACCAAGAACTGTTCTTGAAGTTGAGGATCAAGCAGGGGATAAAGCAGACCAAAATTCCTTCCTCGGTGCTGCATTTATTGTAGGGTATCTACAAGATGTGATTGAAAGATATGCTGAATGTTTAAGCTTTAAACAATTACAGTAAAAGACACCTGGTCATTAATCTCCCTCAAAGTACCTCACATACTTTTCTCGTCTTTCTTGTCATTTTCTGAAGAAGTTCCAGAAGCCCTTTTGGTGTCTTTAGTTGCACTGTTGAGGCTGCCTTGATGTCCTGAATCAACTCAAGCAGTTTACCTTTCATGGTTGCTTTGACTTTGAGGAAACAACAAAAATCACATGATGCCAGATCTGGTGAATAAAGTGGCTAAGGACACGCCATATTTTTGCAAGCCTGCCTTTCTGTTGGATGGTATTTGGCAGCAGCTTTCACTGCATTTTTGATCATACCTCATTAAAGACACAAAAGAGGACTTCCAGAACTGCTTCAGAAAGTTACAAGAATGGAAGAAGTGTGTTGAAAGAAGAGGATTATTTTGAGGGAGATTAATGACAATGTGTTTTTTACTTTAATTTTTAAAAATTTAAACATTCACCATATATTTTGTTCACCCCTTGTACTTTCCTAGAATGTAAGTGATAAAGATTGTGGCCCAGTGCCCCTTTCTAACAGATACTGCTGTTGCTGCAAGTTACCTTCATTTCCAGTGTTTTACACTTGTCCTATCTGCTTGCCTCAAGTTACTCTGAACCCAACTTTGCTTTGATGCATACTTTGGTTCCAGTTCTCCTTCTGGTTTATCCAGATGCCTTACTTGACTTTCTCCATCCTGGCTCACAGCCTTGCTTATCTTGCAGCAAAGCTGCCAGCATCCTGGCATGACACTTACCATAAAATGCCTCACTGTAAAATGAAAATCTGAGTACATATAACTGTCCAATAAGTTTATTTAGTGTCTGGCCTATAATAGTGATTACCTATGTGAAGAATGAGAACCACAGCCAAGAACAGAGAGTCAGCACTCTTACACCCAGATGTTCCAACTCTGTACCAGCACAACTTGCCAGCTGCCTTTCTCAGAACATCTGATCCTGAAGTTCTGGACTTTAGAGCCTCAAGTCAATAGGAATACCGCAGAAATGACTGTGGCTGGTTTTTTGACATCATGAGTACAGATCTCGAAATAACTTAGGAATCAGGTGAAGTGGAGGTGGGCACCCCAGGTAGAAATCATGTCAGAGGGCACAAGGCAAAAGGCTCTGCCTACTCAAATCTGCTCAGATGGAAACAATAGCCTTTTTTGGAAAATACCTCACTCATGGTTGTTATAGCAGCAGGAAAAAAGAAAAGTCTTCAGCTCTAAAACACACTTCCAAATCAAACCGATGTGGTTGCCATGGTACCAAGGTTCCTACAAGAGGGAGAAAGATGTATTTTCAAACATTTGTTAGCAGCACAGAAACATTCAAATAAGTCAGTGTGGTGGCTGAAAGTGTCATAAGCCCCTGGCATTCAAGGGAACAAGCATACCCTGGCAAGCATATTCTAGGTGTCTTATTATATGAGGGAGGGGGTGGATGTTGGCATGAATAGGATAATGTCCATGCTCTAAACCTTAGAATCCAAGGGGTTCATAATCAAGTCTGGCAGAAAAACATTCTGCAGAAAGAACTGAAGCATAAGGTAGAATGTGACAGCTACTAAAGGAAAGGTACAAACATCTGTTCATTTATTTATTCACTCATTCAAAAATTAGCACTGCTAAGGGTGCTATGGATTCGACACTAAGAAAAACAGGTAATGATGGTGAAAAATAGACACATAGGTGGTAAGCAGGCAGGCAGGCAGACAGACAGATGTATTACAAACCAATATTTGCCATGAAGACAAAGGGTAGGATTCTATTGTAAAAGTACTCACTGAGCACAGGGTTGGGGCAATCATTCCAGTTGGAAAGAGGACTGTAGGCTTCATGGAGTCAGCAGCATATGAACCCGACAAAGATACTAAACAGGTTTTTAACAAACAGGAAGTGGAGCAGACATCCAATGACTAGAAACTGAACAAAGACACTGAAATGGAGATGTGCTAGGGTTCCTGTGAATGACTGAATGGCTGAGTTTAGCTAGAATATTAAGGGTTTGAAGGAGGAAGAAGTAACTAACAAGACCTATGCTGGGACACCAGAACACAGTGGTTACTTCTTGGTCCTCAAGCCAGGCTTCTTATGATTCTACTACTTCGTAGGTGTGGGACTTTCAGCAAATGGCTATTCAGTTTCCATCTTTGCAAATTGGTGGGTTCTAGAGTTACTATAAAGAATAAATGACATTGTATAATTCAGATGTGTTAAGTAGTATATGGCACATGGCATTCTGTGCTATAACAGAAGAGAGTGATCAGCTCAGGAGGTGAAGCTCTCCCAAAAACACACGTGTAAAGTCTTCTTTACACAGTCTCGGGCAGTGTCCCTGACGCTGACTAAAACACCACATGATTTTGAAGTGAGTTGAGGTGAGATGTTTAGGACCATGCCTTCCTCCCTTCCAGAACTTTCTGTAAGTTTGAACCTCAAGGTTTGTTTTGCATATTTCAGGACTAGACCTCCCGCAACACATGGAAGAGGCTTCTTCAATTGCTCTCCCTGAAAACAGGGGATTGGATGTTGCATAGACAGCCATCCAGGAGTTTCCACGGGTGGATCAGAAAACAAAGTGCTCACTGGATTTCTGTTGGGAGCAATATGCCATGCATAAGATGGTGTAATCATTTGATATTGAACACTATTACTGAATCAAACCTTACCAGCCTGCAACTATGAGGTTCATCCATCCATCTCACCACCTTCCTGAAGTCTCAGCATAAAGAGACAAGGAAGACCTCAAAGGCAAAGTCAACATTAGATATGGGCCACAAAGATCATTGTGGGGGCTGCCCACCTAAGCCACAATACCCTGCTGACTCTTAGAGCAGCAAATTAGTGATCCAAGCCTTAGTACAGTGAAACACTCCAATGGAGAAGCAAACTGTTCTAGGGCTGCAAATCAGGCTATGACCCAGAACTCAGTCCAATCTAAGATATTTTGATGAGCTGCAGCAATTCAAACTCAGTAAGGACTTGTTTGTTCTTACTGAGTCCTTAAACATTTTCGTCATTAACTTTTCTGAACTGGTAGCTAGGCTGGTTTCTCTAAAAAGGATGATTAGACTGTACAGGGAAAAATAAAGGGCTTTTGCAAGTTATTCATAGATAACAAATCTGTATACTGTAGTTCACTTGAAGCCCTCTCTCCTCCCTACCTATGCTGCTGTCCCACGCACAAGATAAGGAAAACTTCTGACTTAAAATATTATTCATTATACAGAAGGCACACAACTGTGTTATCTCTGTGGGCCTTGATTTCCACATCTGGAGAGTTGTGAGGCTGGACTGGAAGCTCCAGGGTTCCATGTGAAACCTAGACATTGTGAACTATGGGAAGCGTATTGTCACCCAATCAACCAACACTGCCACTACAATTACTTCAGGGATTTGGGTTCAGGTTACGAATCTAGTCATTATACCATACTTATACATGAAAAGGGACTTAGCTGTTTTACTCTGTTTTTAAGTAGTATAATTTAAGATTTTTTTAAACCAGCAAACGTGATCCTCAACCAATAACTATGCTCATTAAAAATGTTCCTCACTTTATGAAAGCATAGGTAGGATTCAAAGATTGCATTATCTCTTTGTAGCACAACATATATATATGTATCTTTATGACTGGAAAAGCTGTGTTTTGTGTAAAATGCCCCACTTTCATATGCTTTCATTAACATAGTCTGACTTTCTCACCATTTAAACCAATTGTATAAAAAATTCTGAAGACTTACAAGAGAAGCAGAAAAAGACAATCCTAGAGAAAAGGACAAGAGTAGGGAGTTAAGAAAGAGAGTGACAAAAGACAGAATTCAGAGGAAATAAAGTTAAACTCTACATATTTTTTCTGGGTTTAGTTTCTTTATACTTTCTGAATTTCCTGAGAAATGTAATGTTATAAAATTTAACGTCTGGCAATAAACTGCATGCTTTTAGACATGAGGGCATAGGGATCACACCCTTTGGCTACTGAAAATACAGAAATAAAAATAATATTTTGTTACTTACTTTTAATAGTAATTAAATCAGTGGCCATGCCTTTAGTGGTATTTACATATGTGAATAAATAAAATGTTTTACTCATTTTATTAGTCATTTACTCATTCTATTAGTGCTATATTAATCATGCTGATGTTAGATACCTCCAATGACATCCAGACATCCTTGCATCCCTCCAGAGATGGGGTAGCTTGTGCCTTCCTCTAATACTGAATTTCAGTTTAGCTTTTTAAAATAAAATGATTTCCTTCTGTTGGACTTAAATCTACTGCATATCTTATCCATTGATTTTATTGTTCCCTGCTTGGGATATTTTATATAATTTCAGTAGTTAAAACCATGGGTCGGTGGGTTTTCCCAGCACATGGTCCTCAGACTTTTCAGCATCCCAGCCATTCTCCTAGCAAGCCCCTACTCCAACGTATCCTTGTGTATCTCAGAGTGGTCCAGATTCACATTCATTTTTCAGCAGGTACACCATCCTTTTGACTCATATTGACTTTGCTGTCAATTGAAAAACCCCTCAGTTTTGTCCACAAGGAGCACTACCCCTGGATCTTTTAGTTCTTAAAAACTAAGTGCAGTGGTCCATATGTATTTCTATTTAAATTCATCTTTTAGACAAGCACCATCATTTACTACTGTCAAGATCTTGTATTTTACCCTGCCACTTATTATATTAGCTACTCTTAAAAGCTTTGTGCAGACCTCAAACTGATAAGCATGTCTTCTTTAACTGTACCTCATTCATTGACAAAACTGTTGAACAGAAAAAATCAAGATGAGAAAAAGTGACATATGATCATTAAATGAATTATCTATGATTACAAATAATAGAAGATCAAACTAAAATTCTCAAATTTCATAAAAACATTTTTCAATCGCCTAGAATATACAAAACATGTAAGTGTTGCAGAAACAATAGGAAGCAAACCAGAAACTGTGCTCACATGCAATTTGCATTCAACTTAATAAGTAGTAAGTGCCCTTTAACCATAAGCATTAGTGAGCAAGATTAATTCTAGTATCATTCAGTTTGCATTTTTCAGTTTGAGTCACAAGACTTTCATGAGAGACCATGTCAAGTGCCTATGAGTTGCAGATATACACATAAAACACTACTTCAGTTTTCCAGTTCAATAACGTTGACAAATTAAGAAAAATTAACTACTCTGATACAACCTATTGAGTAGGTTGTATACTCTGTTGAGGTATTTATTACTGACTTGGAAAAAATCGTACATAATTAACATATACAACTGAATCAATTTGGGGACATAGACTCATAAAACATCACTATCATCAAGGACACAGACATATCAGCTCCCAAACTTTCCTTCTTCTTCCTTTAATATTAATTTTTTACTTCATGGGAAGACCATTTACAAGAAGATTTATCCTCTTAAGAAATTGTTAGTACACAACACAGCATTATTAGCTGTAGGCACTGTGCTGTAAAGTAGATGACTCATTTTTGTTGGACTGAAACTAGCTTCTAGATTTTTCCAAGGTTTTTCTAGTATTCAAATTACTCTCTTCATAAACTATACTGGAGGACTTCTGGGAAGATGGTAGAGCAGTAAACAGCAACAAATCAACTTCTCTAAGATTTGGAATCCAGACACTGGAAAATAACAATTTGGGGAAGTCAAAAAAGGAGGGAGGTGAATCCTTAGAAGCCAGAAAGGATCTGAAGGGAAAATTGGAGTCCACAGAGAAAGCAAAGAGACAGACCTCAATCCAGAAGAAAGGAGGGGGCAATTTATACCTTCTCCTTGGCTCAAGGCTCACAGCTCACAGCTCACAGTATGCCATTCTCAAACTGATAAGCATGTGTGAGAGGAGAGGATTGAATCTATAGAGATAGTGAGGGTGGGTGACTCCAGAGGCCACTGCAGAGAAACGCACCAGTGGAATGGAGAAGTGGATGCTGTGTGAGTGGCTCCAGTCCAAGTGTCTGCCAGTCCCCTGGAGAGGGCATCTGGCCAGGCACCATTTTAGGGAAGACCAGCTAAACCTGGGACTTGGAGTAGCCATGGGATTATCTCATTTCACAGTTCCCAGTGTTGGAATTCCTCAGTGACTGGGTGAGGGACAATTACAGTAGGAATTCAGAATCAGGGAACTGAGGTCAGACTGGCAAGAGACACCCACAATATTGAAGGTTGAATAACTCAGGTCTCGACCCCACGAGAGGCCAGAATCAACCCAAACTGCTGAGGAGTTGAAAGTACCAAAATTGGCACCCTGTCCTGTTCCTACTTCAAGTTTGCTGAGATTATCCCACCTGCCA
The DNA here is from genome assembly GCA_004363535.1 of Dasyprocta punctata. NCBI lineage: Eukaryota > Metazoa > Chordata > Mammalia > Rodentia > Dasyproctidae > Dasyprocta > Dasyprocta punctata. Next base: position 6,969 of record RJWM01049670.1, read on the forward strand.
CCCTAATTGTACTGCAAGCTCACTAGGATCATCAGCATGGATCTGGGTTCTGTCTACCTCCGTCATCTACCAGTGACAGCAAAGGCATGCTTGAAATTGAACACTACCACAAAATTTTAGACCCTAGAAGATAACCACAGACTTGAAATCAAAGAGAAATATTTTTTGTTTGCTTTTGTTTCTTTATGTGTGAACACTGTTTTTATTTTTTTGTGTTTTGTTTTGTTCTTGTTTTGTCCTCCTTTCTTTCCCTCCTGTTTTTTTCACCAGCCTGCTGAAGTTTGGGTAATCATCTTTGTCCTCCAGTTTTGCATCAAATCTCTTCCTCTTCTTTTATTTTTCAGTTTTTCCTCTTAGCTCTTTTAAATTTTCTCCCTGAGGGTAAAAATCACTGTATTGATTTTTATTGTATTGTAGATAATTTTCTGAGTTGTTTTAGATTTTGCTATATAATTATCAATCTTATACCTATGGTTACAAACTGTCAAATTAACAGTTATCACAGTTCATCATTTTCTACACTGTGCTTGGTGCCACTGGTATTACTGATTGTACTACTGCATCCAAGGTGACACAGTTATTGTGATCAATTGTCCCTCCTTGTATGCCAGTACTGAGATTGTCTAGGGGTCATAAACAATACCACAGTCCAGTACCAAAGAACTGAGTGCTAGGCCAAATCAGCAGCAACCTCTCATCCCTAATGAATTGAAGAGGCAGGATCTTGGGACAGACTCAAAAACCAAAACCCAGCCACTTCTAATAGACATCTCTAAAAAGTAGTAAATTCCTAAAGAAGTCTCCATAGTAGTAATAAAGTTATCTACCATAAGCAATTTACAAACATCAATGCAGAAAACAAATAAAAAATACAAAATTAGAACATACAGAAGAAAGATGCCACCCTAGAGTTCTAGCCAGCCCAAGGCAAATTCAAGGGTCACTGAGGTGGAAGAAATCAAAAGCCACCCTGCCGAACTTTTTCAAATAGTAGCAGCAGAAGTAACAAAGCAGATGAATGAAGCTCTAGAAAAAAAATCAGATGTAATTACACAGATAACTAAATAGAAGATGATCATAATGAAGGATATAGTTAGTGAATCTAGAGTAGATACAGATTTTTTCAAAAAAGGAACTTAAGCAAATGATGGAAATCATGAATGCTCAATGTAGAAAAAACAAGATTTCATAAAACAGATTCAAACAGATATCCAGGAGATTAAAAATTCTATTGAAAGTATACACAGCAGAATCAACAAATTTGAAGATAGAATATTAGATCTAGAAGACAACTTTGTGGTTAGCAATCATCAAATGAAAGACTCCTTAAAATTAGGAACCTTGAAAAATCAACCCAATAGCTGCTAGATGATGCAAAGAAGGTAGAATCAATGAAAAATAAGAAGATAGTACAAAGAACATCGAAAACCTGTTCACAAAAGTAATAATAGAAAACTAGGTAAAACTCTTGAAGACATAAGTGTAGGCAAAGACTTTATGGACAAAGACTCCAGTTGCACAGGAAATACTACAAAGAATCAACAACTGAATCACATCATATTTAAAAAAAACTTTTGCACAGCAAAAGAAACCACCAACAAAGTGACAAGATAACCCACAGAATTGGAAAAAATTTTACCAACTACTTCTCAAAGGACTAGTATCTAGGATACATAAAAAACTCAAAAAATCAGAACCCCCCCAAATTTAAAGACACAATCAAAAACAAAAACAAAAAAACCCACTGAGATTCCATCTCACTCTTGAAAGAATGGCTGTCCTCAAGAAATTAACCAATAAGAGCCCCACCCCCAAGCACACTCCAGCTGCTATCAGGGAGGCTTTCCACTGGTAATGAGCTCAGGTCTGAGAGGCAGTGGCCAGCTAGGTTTCCGTGTGCACACCAGCCACCATCTGGGATGCTTCCCATCATTGCCAGTAGCCAGCATCAGCTGGGAAAAGCAGCAGCCAGTTCCACACCAGTGTACCCAATGGCCACCATCAGATACTCATAGCCAGCACCATCAGATACTCATAGCCAGAACCAAACTGTCACTCTTTGGAGAAATTGTAGCCAATGCAGGAAAAGCCTGGGACCTCACTACCCACTGGTAGGGAAGAACCCAGGAAAATGTCAAGATGAAGAAGCAAAAGGCAGTCTCTGGCCTCCAACCAATGCAGAACAAGTCCAGGAGATTTAACACAGTAGAGATTGGGAGTCGCACATCTGAAGTTTCTGAAGAGATGGTAACTGAAGTAAAGAAACAATTTCATGAGGCTATAAAAGAAATTAGAACAGAAATACTATCTCAGGGGAAAGAAGAAATGAAAAACATAATAGAAGAATTGCTAAGCACCTCTAAAGAAGATATAGACTAAAAAAATAGAGGAGCATAGGAAAATGAGGGAAACTTTGGATGAACAATATAAAAAAGATTTAAAATATGTGGAACAGATTCAGACAGATATCCAGGAAATTAAAAACTCCATTGAAAACTGGCAAAATCGCTTGAAAGAAACTGAAGATAGACTTTCAGACCTTGAAGACAGGTGTGCAGCTTGCCATTGTAAAAGGAAAGGTCTCTTAAAAATAACAAGGAACCAGGAAATAACAATTCAATGGCTGCAAAATGACACAAAGAAAAATAACTTAGGAATAATAGGTGTCAGTGAAAAAGCAGGGGCCAACGCAAATGACATAAAAGGTCTATTTACAGAAGCAATAAGCAGAAAACTTCCCAAGCATGAGAAGAGGGCACAACATACCAATAAGTGGGGCATATAGAACTCCAGCTAGCCATAACCAAAATAAATCTATATCCAGACATATAATAATCAAGATCCCAGAAATTTAAAACAAGACACAATATTAAAAGATGTTAGAGAAAAGAAACAGATCACCAATAAAGGAAAAGCCATCAGAATCACGACAGACTTCTCAACACAAACCATCAAGTCAAGAAGAGCTTGGAGTGAAGTATTTCAAGTCCTGAAAGAAAACAACTTCCAACCCAGTTGGATGTACCCTGCAAAACAGTCTTTCACAATTAGCAGAGAAACATGATACTTCCATAACAAAGAACAACTGAAGGAATTCATGACCACCAAACCAACACTACAAAGAATACTGAAGGACATTCTAGAGGGTGACAAAAATGACCACAGTTCCAGGAAAAGCAGCAGAGGGGGATCACTAGGTGGGGCAGACAGTTGAATGGAGGGGAAAAGTAGGCATCAAATAGCAGGAAAATAGCATGGCAGTGATGAGCCAGTGCATGTTGGCCATAACCATTAATGTAGATGGCCTCAATTCACCATAAAAAGAAACACAGGCAGAGTGAGTCAGGAGACAGGATCCATCAATATGCTTTACACAAGAAATGCATCTAACTGAAAAGAAAATTCATAGACTGAAAGTCAAAGGAGAGAGAACAATGCTCTATGTGACAGGGAACCAGAAAAAAGTAAGGTAGCTTGCCCATCAACTGCAGAATGGATAAGAAAGAAACGGCATTTTTATACAATGAAAAGCTACTCAGTTTTTAAGAAAGATAACCTTCAGGCCCTTATAGGTAAATGGATATAATTTGAGATCATGCTCGTGGATGCAATGGTTCAGAGTCATAGGGTTGAACATCGTGTTTTCTCCCTAGTATAAAAAACTAAAGGAGTTAGTGGGATCCAAAATGCGCAATAGATATTGTGAAAGTGAAAGGGGAGGAAATGTCTAAAGAAGGAAGGCAGTGGCCATTGTTAATCTGTTATCATGGCTTGAAACCCCATATTGTTTTCATTGTTCTGTTTAGTTTGGTTTTATTCTGTTTTGTTTTGTTTGATTTTATTTTATTTTATTTTTTTTTATTTTTTTTATTTTTTTTTATTTTATTTAAGCGAAGAAAAACAAAACAAACAAAAACTACAACAACAACAACAACAAAATGACATATATAGTAAAAACAACAAGCAAAAGAGACAAGCAAACAACTAGCATAAATACACAACATTGCAGGTTTACAAAACCGGAAGATAGAAGCTTGACAATGGTTGCAATTTGCGCATCGTTATC
>RJWM01049671.1:0-11034 GCA_004363535.1 Dasyprocta punctata
CAAGAAATGGAAGAAAGTAGTCATCCCAAGTTTCACAATTTAGAAATGTGCACTATTAAAATTTTATGGATAATTCTTTTTATATTTCTTCTATTTCTTTACCTTTCTTTCTCTTCCTTTCTAGTATTTACTTCATTTTATTTGTGGATCAGATTTTTCCTTTCTTGCTTGTTTTCTTATCTAGCTTTCTATTTAATAACTTACTGCCAATATTTGTCATTCATCAATATTCTCACAAAATAATAATAATGATTTCCAGAAATTCACAGTTTTTTGATATTATATATGAAATGTTTGGTGCTCATTTTAGCAGACTGTGCATTATGGAATTGGAATGATACAAAGAGGATTAGCAAGGCCACTTCACAAGGATGGCACACAAATTTGTGAAGTGCTCCACAAAAAAAATTCAACAAAAATGCAATGCATATTAGTTGTTGTTTTCATACTTTCTTGTTGCGTTTAGTGTTTTCTGACTTTCTGTATCATCTTCATAATCCTGGTGTTATGTCAAATTTATAACCACAGATCAGAATTGGAAAGAATATGGCCTTTAAGTGAATCCATATTCTGTTTCTTTACAGCAAAACTACATTAAGAGTTTCTTTACTGACGTAAGTATAACATAGGTATGAACAAATTGAAGCTTACGCACTACATCTTTGATGGGCAAAACAATTGGGAAAAATTAGAAAGAGTCAAATTTTTGTGTTTTTCACAGTCTCATACCAACAAATTTTGAAACGATGAAATTAGGTATTTTGAGTTTTACATATTTTTTAAAAATTATTAAACTATCACCATTTTCAAGTTTATTTAAATTTTCCAATTTAAAGATCCAACAAACACCCTGCCTGAACCACCTTGTCTGCTTTTAAACTGAAAATTGTAATGATGTCATAAAATGCAGATTTTTAAATATTACTGATGTTGTTCCTAAGTCCTACTTATAAGTGCATTAATTTAAACATTTTCAAAAAATTCAAATTCTGTGTTCAACTGATCTAACAATTTTTCTCTAGTTATGGGCTATTGTAACACCTTTTGAGAAAGTCCTGTGCAGGACTTAGCATGATGTTTAATGATCATTTACTTCCTACAATTATCCATCTTTTTTATAGTTTTTTAATTTTTGAGTTTTTTTAATATTCTAGATATTAACTGCTTTTCAGGTGTGTAGTTGGGAAATACTTCCTCCCTTTTTGTGGGTTCTCATTAAGATACATTTTTTTGTGGCAGAATTGTGTACTGGGAATGAACCTCAGACCTTCGCACCAAGCTACATCATCAGTCTTTTTTTATCTTATTTTATTTTATTTTATTTTATTGAGAAAAACTCTATCTAGACACTGAGCTGCACCAGTTGGACTAAGCCCTGTGTTTCTCCTGCCTAAAACCTCCAGAGTTCTAGGATGACAGTCACGCACCACCACGCCCAGCTATGATACTAACTTTTAACACACTAGGTATAGAGAGAAGATAACACAATAAAGCCTATATATGAAAACAGCATGACTATCATCATACTGCATGGGAAATTTTGAAAACTTTTCTTCTAAATTCTGGAATAAAGCTCACTTTCAATATTTGTTTTCTGTGCTGTTTTCTTTTCTTTTTCTTTTGTATGCACAGACTCTCTATGTTGCCAAGGCTGGCTTTAAATTCTCAATCTTTCTTCCACAGACTACTGATTAACTGGTATTACAGCCATGCACCACTACTCCTGGCACTTGCAGCAGTAATTTTGAAAATACTGCTGGAAGTCCTAGCTAAAGTCACAAGGCAAGCAGAAATAAATAAAGGGCATCCAAATCGGAAAGAAAGAAGTCATATCATTCTTGTATGTGGATATGATCTTGTATACAGAACAAATGAAAAAAGACCATCAAAAGCAATCAGTCTCTTTTTGTTTGATAATGCTTTTTGTATACATATTTCTGGACAAAACAATTCCTGCATCACAAATCATTCTACACAAAACTTTGTCTGAATTTAGAATCCTTAAGAAGTGTATTATCAATGAAAGTCTGTGGCTCACTTAACTTGTAAATTTAGAAATAAAGTTTAAATCTTTCCTGCCAGAAATATTTTAGAGATATTTCCTTTACACTTGAAGACATTTTCTCAACTTGCAATTAACTGACTAAGGTAGTGGTGGCGAATCTACAGCACTTGTGCCCAGCAAGCACACAGAGCCCTCTCTGTCGGCACATATGCCAAGTCTCCCTAGTGGCTAAGGTTCGGATAGCAGTTGCTTTTTTCAAATTAAAACCTCAGTATTTGGGTTTAATTAGACTGTTGGAACTTTATGATAAATAAATGGGTTTTAGGTTGTGGGCTGGGCCCTCGGTGTCTAAAAGTTTTACCAGCATGTGACTAAGCATTGAACTTTTTCTTTTCCTTTCTCTCTCCTTTTCTCATTATACTAACACATACAATTATTTATTTTTTAAAAGTTGGTTTTTCTTTTACTAGAGCAAATTTTCTTCTCTATATATCTTGCCTTTCATACTTAAGCTTCTGTACTTGTAACTTCTGTTATCTTTACTGCTATCATATAACCTGAATTTTGCCATTTACGTTTGTTCTTCTTAACAGATTTTGACATTAGTAACACAGTTGTGTGTTTTTCTTACTAATGTTTGCTATACTGTAGTATGCATGCTATTTGCTATAAATTCTGATTCGGAGCATATAGAGTTATTTTTAATGTGCATGCATATGATGCTAATTACGTATTAGTCCAGCTATGTATAACACTACAAAAGTCTTACAAATTGCTAAAAATATGAGGCATATTTTCTGCTTTCTCAAAGCACTACATTAATAGAAATACAATTTTTCGCTATATCAAGAATATTAGTCAACTTTTCACTGGTACAAAATATCTGATAATCACAGCTTAAATGAGAAATCATTGTAACTGATGTTCTCGGAGGTTTCAGTGTATGTTGTCTAACTCAAGGCAGTAATATCATGGAAAAGGGCATAGTAGAAGAAAGCTGCTCAACTCGTAGCATCTGGGAAGCAGAGGGCAGGGGAGGGATGTGAGAAGAAGGGTCACAAATAAAGTACAGTCCCCTGGGTTATGCACTCATGAATTGCCCATATATGCCAAGAAGAAGAGCACTTGGCTAAGCTTGATACATTTTTATGACAATCAAGTCAACAGGTTTAACCATCAGAGTTAGCAATGCTTTGGTAATATTTATCATGAGAATTTTCTAAATGTGAAAATAACTTAATAGATTTATTCTCAAAATAACAATACAAAAAATGTTCTACCACTATCTAAAGCAGATTTAATCATATGGAAGCTTACTTTTCATTATAATTCTAAGAATTAATTATTTAAATTTATTTTTAAGCAGTTGATGAATTCCATGCATTTTTTTCTTGGTCCTAGAAATGCAAAAGTCAACAGTGGAGGTATATATAGTGCCTTGTATTCTAGTGGCTTAGTATGGTTAAAAACAAAATTAAACATCACACACACACACACACACACACACACACACACACATCCTATGGAGAAAATACGCATCAGAAAGAACATTAAGGAGCATCGGTATGTTAGGTATTCAAACTTTAATACAGCTATTGAGGATTCTATCAACATGATCTTTGCATATGTACCTTAGGGAAGTGCTCAGATGTCCATTCTTTGTAAGGAATTATGCTGAATATTACACATAAGTGTATATTTGAAGAAAACATATGGTATGTTGCAAACCACCTTGTTTATATATAATTAAAATTTTAATATAGTTATTTTTCTATAAAATACAGTTAAGATACCTGTATTTCAATAATACTATTGTGATTTCACTTAGCAACAGCTATTTATTGATCATTTAGATAGCAATCACTTAATGTATACAGCCATTCTTTAGACTGTTCATGCCGTGCGCCCCTTTAGGCATTTGAGCACATTCTTGAAAAGTGTTACTGCGACTTAGTGAGTGGTTCTGGTACCAGACTAAATTCACTTTAGTCACAATTATAGACTCTCTTTAACTGTTTTCCCCTTTTACCTGCATGAATAGAAAAATTATACAGCTAGAGTCAATCATTCTTGGAATGGACTTTATAACTCTTTTTTGTTCTTCTAATAATATATTGAAAACACTTGGTCACATCAAAATAATTATGGAAAAAGCAAAATATTAACTCAAGAGAAAAGTTGATTGCTTTTATATTTAAAATATGATACAAAATTGACCCAACATGTATATTTTCTGAGTACTGTGATCAAACTTCCATTAAAACTTACAAGTATTTTTATATGAGTCTGTATGAGGTAAAAATAATAGTGGAATTCCTTCTTGGGAGACAAAAAAGAGATTAAAAAGTGAAAGAAGACAGAAAGCCCTCAGTTAAAGTGTTCTGCTTCATATGGAAAGCAGTGTCTTTAATTACCAATCAGTGTTTTTGAATTAAATCTTATCAAGTGAAACCAAATCTAAACCTCATCTCATCGGAAATTAGTACACTCTTAATGAGAAGTGCAATTTAATAATTACAATTTAACCAATCGTGGAACTTAATTGCAAAGAAGCTATCTAATTGAGGACCTAAGCACTTAAAATAGTTTACACTATCATACTTACGGTCTTATGTACTGATGTTCATGGTGAGGTTTTTATTATATTAAGTCCAATAAGTTAATGAAATATAATGTGTACCAAATCTTATTTACTATGTGTTGATAATATTTTGAGCATAGAATTACCATATATCCTTATTCTTTTTGTGAACATGAATTTTAAATTGTATGCATTTCCAAGATTTTGAAGTGTTTTACTGAAACAGCATTCAGTGCGTCAATGGTAAATATTTGCAATATTTAAACTATCAAATAGACAGTCTCTCTTTGTTCCATGCTCAGGATATAGATAATATAAAAGATCGTGTCATTTATTTGGCAAATCAGAAAACAAAGCACAATAAAACAATTATTTCCACCATTTCAAATAGAATTATTTCAACATTTTGACAAAGACGTTTCAACCTTCTTAGAAAATGCAGAGAAAAATGAATAGACACTTTACAGAAATACAAATGGCCAGTGAGTACATTTGGAAATACTTAGCATTGGTGGCCATTAGAGAAATGCAAATTAAAATAACACAATTCCACCTTGCACTGGAAAGAGTAGTCATCCTCGAAAAATTACATAACAAATGCTGTTGAGGCTATGGGGCAAAAGAACCCTCCTATGTTGTCAGTGGAAATGCAAACTAGTATAACTACTTTGCAAATCAGTCCCGAGATTCCTCAAAACACTGAAACTATTTGATCCAGGTGTTCACCTTCTAGATATCTTTCTCAACGCGTGAAAGACATTATACCCTAGTGATTCATGCATACCCATTTTTATGCCAGCAAAATTTGTAAGAACTAACTCTGAGAAGCAGCCTATATGTGCATCACCAGGTGAACAGATAAAGGAAGTGTGGTGTTTACACACAGTGGAGTACTGTTCTGCCATAAGGAAGCCAAAGAACAAATACTGAACAAAATAAAAGATAGTAAGGAAACAGGACTTTCTCAAAAGGGGATGGGATGAAGAAATAAAAAGGTGAGATGGAGGGGATGGAAAGGGAAGGAAAAAGGAATTAAGTTGTGTTATGTACCTATACCAACTAGGCACAAGGAATATATAATTGCAAGCATGTGCAAGTAAAAGAAGGAAATCGAGACAGAAGAAAAGAGGGGGGAGGAAAAGGGAATGAAGAAAGGGAACTAAGATGTGTTATGTACATGTACCAATTTACTACAGTGAATGCAAACATCTTCTACAACCATAATAATACTGAGCCTAGTATAACTTCAAAACTCACTTATATGACTCAATATAATATCTTTGAATAGTGCTCATGTGGTTGTGTTTTGATATCTCTTAAATTATAAAGATAGGTTCTTTTGTTTTTAAATACTTATCATAAAATTGTGCCTAATAGTTCTTAAGTTCTCAAAGAACCCTCATCCAATGCTGATGTCTTAGAAAAATGCTGAAATAAATAGTAAGTATTAATCCAGCTACCAGAAACCTTGTATGAAACTTCTAGCACAGTGTCTGTTTAATGTTAATGCATATATAAAGGGATGTATATATACGTATATACACATATATAACTTCACATATTGTTAAATAATTCTGATTCTGGAAGTTTGAGGTATGCTCTGACATCCTTCATGCAAACTTTGGTGATGTTTATGGACCCAACACAAGAAATAAGATTTTATCTGGACAATATGTACCCATTATAACAATTCTGATGTGATTCTTAGAGAAGTATGTCTTATGTTGCTATTATAAAAAAGAAATGAAACTACAAGTAGAATCTTCCTCAGATGAGGTAATAGCATTACAATGTATTTCAAATTAGATGCATCATTTCTGTTGCAGCTGAAGCTATGAAATGATTCAGTCTCCACCATTTTGAAGTGATTTTCTGGTTATAGCCAAAACTCTGCATCCTGAACTGCCATCCTTGAACTGGATTAACTCAGTCTGGGATCTGATTAGTGCTTTTAACAGAGCAGGCTCTTTCTTACAATGAGTACTGTCTTAATATTAGTGAATGTGGTTAGAGTAAATTATAAACTCTTGAACTTCTGCTGTCATGAAAATTTCTTCTTTTGTTAATTGTGACTTGCAGGCTCCATTGATTTTAACAAGGTGTAGGGAATACCTGTTCAACAACCACCCTAGAGTGTTATGATCAGACTTTGTGCCACGGTTTGAAGCAGAATTCCCCCTCAACTTGTTGATTCCTTTTATTTTTCTAGATGCTATGCTTTGCAGTTTTTGACTTGCCAGCTCTTGAAAATTTCTTTGATTCTAATTAGTTGTTTTGTAGTTGCTTGGGAAGTCAAATAAACAACCCCATTAGATTTATGTCTAAAATTTTTTAAAAACTGTAAAAAGAGTAAAAACTTTAGGACATTTCTGAACAAAGTTAGAGCCTTTCATTATTTAATTTCATACTTTAGTTTTAGTTCATAATATATTTAGTTTTTCATTAAGAAGCTTTATCTAAATTCTATACATGTAATCATAGATTATTGATATCAAGAAAAATGATCTTACTAATTTTAAAGTAATAGTAATTAGCAAAGTTTGGTTAAAAAATCCAAGTTAATCAAAAGGCCAAGAATATATTTTATTCTTAGGTTTAATGATTCAGGATATGGAGATGAAGAAAGCATTACTGTATTCTTTACTGAACATTGAAAATGTTTTCAAGTTGCGTTATCTTATATTGCTAAAACATTGAAAAAAGGTACTAAGGTCATCACATAAAAAGCAGTGTTGTGGTCCTAGAGTTCTTCTATACTTTAATTTTTGCACTTGAATCAAATAGACTTGGGGTGAATTGTGGTTTGCCTAGTCTCAGAGATGTATATCTAGATTCATGTCAATATAAATGAAGCTGAAACATGATGAAAAATAAATTTCCATCAATTTGTTTTACTGTTTGGCTAAGATCCAGAAAACTTACTTCCATTCTTGTTATACCATTTGTATCCCAAGCAAATTCAAGCAGCCTCTCATATTCATGTTCGCAATTCACTCACAGTAGATCAATCCAAAGTAAAACTCAGTTTAATATAAAGATATTGGTGTATATTTAATACAAAATAAAATAATCTTGCATATTGCTGACTTATGTATGATCTCCAGCATTGTCAGGAATATTCAAACCACATCACTTGTAAAAAGAACTACCAATGTTTTGGCAGAACCAACACCCATGGAGTTCAGAGAATCTTGACATTATGCTCATCAAGATGCTTCCACACTTACATTAGTCCAGATTTTACTACAATAAATATTGGGCTCTAAATATTCTAACAATAGTGAACAGTTGATGCTACACTTTCTTTTGCCTCTTAGTCCTACATTACAGATTCATATTCATTCTCTCTTTTTCCCTCTCTCCGTCTCTGTCTCTATCTCTGTCTCTGTCTCTCTTCTCACTTCATCTGTCCTTGGCTTTTTTGCTCCTTTCTACCTCCTTATCTTTCTGTTTTGTGTCATACATTACTCCAGGTACTGGGAATATAGTAATACTTACCATTTTTCCATGGTTCAAAAAAACACAAAAATTTTAATTATAAAGATATTTGAGAATTTGTCCAACATTAAATGAATCTGTCCCTCTGAATTATAAAATTCTACTCATTTTCTTAATTTTTATTGCTTCAGTAGTGTCTCCTTCTTGATCTTTTTCCTTTTGCCATCATCCTCATGCTTCATGGGATTCCCTTTCAGACTATCTTCCTCTCTCTGTTTATATGAATGACAACATATCTGTCTCAGTGAGTGGTTACAAAGATTAAATAGGAAAGAAAGTAGGATAACTTGATCATAGTTTGACATATAGTATGTTGCAGCTAAATAAATATCAACATTAAATCATTAAACTAGTACACCTCAAATTTCTCTGCAATTGAAAATCCCAGTACCATTGTCCATTAGAAAGCCTTAAGTCTCAGAAATTATTGAGCCAGTAGAGGTGCCTGTCTCTGACAGAAGAAATAACAAAAAAGAGGTTACCCACCCTGTTACTTGCTTTTGAATATTTTGTTTATATGCATGAGATAGATTGTTTAATTTAAGTGTCTGCTCTAACAGGGTCTAATGTCTTTATAACCAAATAGAGACAAATGTCAGAGTCAATTTTGCTTGTGCAAGAATATCAACCCTTATTTTAAATAGCATTTTAAATGCTATTTTAAAATACCTTCTATTCGTTCAAACTCAAACTAATTTTCTACTTAAGGGAAGATGGAGTTTCCACTTAAACATATGTAATCAATTATGAGTTAATTAATAGTATGTAAGTGCAATAACCAGTAATTTATGGAGGTCTCAAGAACTCTAAGATCAGGACATGAAAAAGGTAGGTTTGGAAACAGCAGCCTAATGGACCATATTTATCTATATAGAAGCAATCTGAGTCCTTAAATGAAGTTTATACAAGATTGGGATCCAAACTCAGTTACGTTAAAAACTTATCGATGTGCATCAACATCACACAAGGGTTTTATTAAAAAGAATACTATGGGTTCTCATTTTAACTCTTAGAAATTCAGGATCTCTTGCTCTACAGGATATATGTAACTTGTTTTGTAAAATAAGAGATCAGCAATGTTTACTTTATCTTCAAAAAGAATAATGGAGAAATAGCTAGAGAAAATTACAAGAAGAGATTCATCTGAGATTTATTAAATAAATCTTGGTTACATTTTGCCAATGTTACAATGCAGGTTTGTAGTGTTTTTGAGTAACCTAACCTGTATACGTGGTTGTCAGTGATGGAACTTTTCTGTGGAGCATAGAGACTATACTTCAAAAAATTAAAGGAGATACTACACAGTATTTAAGTATTTTCCAGGTGCATCCATTTTCCTATGAATGTCTCCAAGTTGTCCTTCTTTATAGCCAAATAGTATTCCATCATGTGTAACTACATTTGCTTTATCTCATTGATGAGTATACAGACTGCTTTCAAGATTTATCTATTATTAATTGTACTGTCACAAACGTTGATATTAAGGCAGAATAAAAGACGGAAATGAGGAGATAGATCTTGCAAATGGGAAGGGATCCTGGAGATTGAGGAGAAGAGAGGGAAAAGGGAAATAAGTCCATTAAAGGTATTTCATGTAATAACCTCAGTTAGTATATGCCTCATATGCTGTAAACATGAGAAAAGATTAACAATATCAGCAAGAACAAAAATGAAGAAAGGAAATTTAGAGGAAGGGAAGCAAAAGTATGTGCCCACTTCCCAAGATGACTGTAAACTGTGTATATTGCAAACATGTGCTACTAAATAAGTAAAAAAAATTAAAGGCAAGAGGTTTTGTATTCATAGAAATTATTTGAAAATGATACTTTTCAACCTTCAGTAACCAGAATTTAACTAACTGATTGTCACAACTGTAACCTGAAAATTTGCTCATGTTTTTTAAAGGGGAATTCAATGTAAAATTGCCTACTGACTAATATGTCTGCCTAAAATTTAGTATCAATTTGATAGCTGAAGACAGCGTGTGTTAGATGGTTGGAATTTCTTGATGAAAAAAGAAAAATACTAAATTCCTTCAGTCCATGAATCTAGAAGTATAATTTTACAAGTAAGTCAAACAGAATTGAAGAGAAATGTGAAAGTGGTGAAAAACTGATGCTCTGGAAAGGCAAATAAAGACATTCTCAATAGTTTTTCTATAGTAAATTAAAGAGAATCCATTATTTGACAAGGTCCTAAAAATTTACAAGTACAACTAGGAAACATTTCTATAAGAAGAAGGCTGTAAATTATGGTAATGCTGTATAGGATATGCTATGTACCCCCAAGTCCTCATACTTTTGATGGGGCTGAGTCTGATGCTTGTGATCAGTTTGTTGTCTAGCACCAGGATTAATGACGTGACTGCTACACCCGCCCAGGGGTGGAGCTGAGATACAGTATAAGGGAAGGTGGGTCTTTCTCTTGCTTGCTTCCTCTTCCGCCACCCTCTCTCTTGCCAGCGCGGATTGCGGCTTGCAGCTTGCAGCCACCATGAACTGTAGCCCCGTCATCCCATGCTGCCTTGGAGCCCACTTTATGGACTGAAACTCCCAAGAAACTGTAAGAATAAACCTTTCCTTCCCTAACTTTGGGCGTCAGGTATTTTGTCTCGGCAATGAGCGAAAAGTAACTAAGACAGAATTTGGTACCAGAGGAGTGGGGTCGTTGCTGTGACTATTCCTGACCATGTGGTTCAAGAGCCTTTGGAAGTGGCTTGCAGGGAAAGTTTGGAAAGGTTCGGAGATGCCATCTACATGCATAGAGCTGGAACGGCTTAGGCTGTTTTGTATGGGAGATTCTGGTCAGATCTCAGGAGACCAGAAGGCTGATAGAAAGCCTGCCGGTAAAGACCAGGCTCGGGAGATTTCTGCTGGGAAGAAGAACGACATTGGATGTTGGACTCCACACGATGTGTGTTATGGTTTGGCAGAAAGTTTGTCTACGTTTT
>RJWM01049672.1:0-11032 GCA_004363535.1 Dasyprocta punctata
GCTATGTAGGGGTCCAAGACATTTCTTGAGGAGATTTAACTGACCTTGATAAATAACCAAAAACTGATTGTTTTTAAAACAGGTCTCACCTTAACTTGGTCTTGAATATCCTGCAGAAAACATACAACTACTAGAGGTATATAAAACAATGCTAAAGTAATATGTTATAAAAGAAACTCAAATCACAAACATCTTCTGACAATTGCCAGCTACACGGGTAGCTGACTACCATTATGGAGTAATGGACTACACAGGGTTTCAACTGCAGAATGCAGGGACTTAAAATCTTTGGACTGTACTTAAAAAGATCTTCAGAGCTCCCCAACACAGCTCCTCCAGCGTCAGCTGACTACCCATCCTGTGCAACAAAACAAAAAAAGATGGATATGTAGGGAGCCATTGAAGCTGGAAAATGACCCAGACATGACCTTACCAAAGTAACAAAGAGCACCTGGGTCAACCACGTGAAAAATGCTCCTACAGCCCAGCAAAACAGGAGGCTCCTAAACAATCCAGGGCTGGGTTTCTAGGCAGAGGGGCTGAAATTGATGTCATCCTTCCCTGTATATAAATAAACCCACAAAATTGGTTGAGCAGTTCCTTTCCTCCCATCAGCAGGATAAGGGCTCCACCTGACTCTAGCTTTGTCTCTGTCTTTAATTTTCTCATCCTCGCACTGTCCTTTACCCCAAGAACCTTAGGAGCTGCATGGATTGTGACACAAAGCCATCTTCTCTGCTCAAGAGAAGATGGGGGCACTCTGCATCCATCTCTTCGCAGAGCTGCATGTGAGTCAAGGGCTTGTGCTTCCAGGAGTTGGTAATTTTAGCAACATTCTACAAAATGTTATTAATTTTAGATGACAAATTATGGAGTTGGGCTAGGCAGTTTTTCTCTGTGGAGGACGTAGTGTAGAGATTTGCATTCAGAAGCTACCTCTTGGACCCAAGTAGAGAAACTGGAAAACCATCCAGCCACGGCAGCTGCTCCATCCCTGTGCACACCAACACAGAATGACCAACCCAGTTTTCCTTATCCATCATCACTCGAAGACTTGAATATCTCTGCAGCTATGACGTGAGTAGGCAGCAGAAGTGTGCATCACCTAGCCTCATGCAAATTCTCCTGAAGAACAGACCACAGGAAAGCATTGCTGCCTTATGGTCAACATCAGTAGACTCATCAACCTGGACTGTGTACCATAATGACTTATTACTGTTTTCTAACAGTTGTGCCTCAGTGTCCTCTCCTATTTCATTGATTTGTTTAGCTTCGTGCAAGGAACAGGTGCCACCTTTTGCTGTATGGCAGCAGGAGGGGCCAGCATGGAAGCCCGAGACCTGCTCCTTCTGCCAGCTTTTCACCCTTTCTGGATTGCCCAGTGACATCTCTACCTCTTAGTACCAGGGCCTGATGAACCCCCACTCCAGTCCCACACCCAGCCTAACCGAGGACAAAAAGATCCACCTTCGTATTGTTCCAGAAAAGGCATAGCTTGAGTTTCTTGAATATTCTTCTGGTGAGAAAGAAAAGAAACACAAGAACCCCTCCCAGCTTTACCCCTTTGTCCCCTAAGCACGGTCACCCTAAGTCTTGTCCTCTAATTGATTTTGATGAGCAGATTCCTGCTCATTGCAGTGTCCTTGGGAGACTACTTTTGGCATTTTGGTGAAATTTTGTCAAGACAGGTAAAAGGAGAAATTTCAGAATAATGAGGAGATGTAAGAGTTTAAATTCCTTTCATTTGAGAATTTCAAGGATGTAAACTGCCTGCATGAACTTTTCTGATGGGTTTCATCTGAAAACTAAAGGTGCCAAGGACCTGTGGTGGGAATTATTTTGTGATCAGTCAGGCCCCTTCCCATTTCAGCTGAGCAGCTGTTTTGCCAGTTTTGCCAGTTAGGGTTTCAGTTGAACACAAAGTTCTATTAGTGTCTAGTGAGTACCTGAAAGTCTCTTGCCAACTGCTGTGCTCAGAAGTTGCATGAACTTTGTCCTGAGTCAGAAACTTTACCCGAGATCACAGGGAGGCCCAGGAATCCACCCTCCAGGTTTCTTCTTCCCTCGGTGTCCATGGTGTCCCCATGCCTTCCAGAGCCAATCAGGAGCAGCAGGCAGACCTAGTATAGTAGATGTGGCGCATGTCTACACTGGGCTCCTTATGGAGAAAGGCAGGCCCACCTGGATACTTCTTCCCACATCATACTCTGTCAATGCACTGCTGTGCTCTGCAGAGATGATGGCAGGCAGAGACAAGTTCTTGAGCCTTCAGCACTCCCAGTTCTAGGAAGGAAGGAATGAGACATTTATAACTGGGGATGGGGCAGTTCAAGGTCAGTCTGTTCCAGTTGCAGCTACCTCAGCTGCCTTTTCCCCTCCTAGATGAGATGAGGCCCAGGGAGCCACAGAAGGGACAAACTAGGCCTTGGAGACAGCACTCTCAGGGCCAAAGATTTCAGTTAAACTCGAAGAAGAAGCTCAGCTCAGATGACCACACCCTCTGTGCCATAGGATACATGAATCTGGGCCTTGGTGCTCATGACTGGGAGGGCTGAAGAACTGCACATCTTAGAAATAACCTTCAATACCAAGCACTGATTAAGGACGGGCAGATTGTAGCACTCCAGAGAAAATTGCCAGCTCCCTTTCACAGCATACGCTGGCCATCTTGATCCAGTGCTCCACTGCCTTGGCATGTCTGTATCCATCATGCTGGGATCTCAACACAGGTGGTGATTACACAGGTGGCCACATGATGGAACTGTACAATGGTAGCTCAACCAGTGGGCGCCAGATGTTGTTTGCCCTTTTCATCTCTCTGGGTCCAGATGGAGCCCAGGCAGTCACAGGGGACCACCTTCTTGAACAGCTCCTGTGGAGAAAGATGATATCACATGGGCATACCCCACCCCAGTATGAGTGTGCAGGTTCACCTGGTGACAGGCAGGTGGCTGTGGACTGTGCTGGAAATCAGAAAGCTGTAGACATGGACAGAGACTTCTGCGGGTAGCTTGGTTTTGTCCACTAGTGATGACCAACTCAGCATGAACCAGGACCCAGCACTGATGTGAAAATCAGTGGCATTTTTCTCCCTGGCATCCTCACAAATTTCCAGCAACCCAGGACTCCTTGGCCCTCGTAACTCTGAGATATTGTCTTATTGCTCATGTCAGGGACTCTGCTCTTTTGTCCACACCAGTGGCAAGTTTCCTGTGACAACTATGACTAAGGGGATCTGTTTGGGTGTGTGCTGTAAAATCCAGTGTACTTCAAATGCCTACAAAGTGATAAGGATGACTGTCTCCTGAGATGGTGGCTAGATGACACATGCACTTGCCTGCATCTCTGTGGACACCCTTCTCTACCATTTGGGTCCAATCCCTGCCCTGATTTCTGTTTCTCCAATCTTAGCTGAAACTCTTAGTCATTTTGTGAAGTTAGTATCATCAGTGTCCCATCTCCATTGTCAATATTGATATGAGGATGGGGTGGGGTAGCTTAGTGGCCATGAAACTAATACAGGTTACACAGCAGGCAGGATATGGAGATTTGATTTGGCCCAGCACCTTGCAATCTGGTCAGGGAATGGCTGGACAGAGATGCTCGTTACCAGAAGGATGTGCTACCCTTACCGTGCCCCGTATTGCACAGCCATTCTCCTTATCCATCAGGATCAGCTGCTCTGATGGCAGTTTGGAAAGAAGGCCAAGAGCATCTTCTGCACGGAACTGTTCATTTCAGTCACAGACTAGAGGCAGCAGTGCTGTGGAACTGGCTTTTGCTTCCCTCCCATTGCTTTTGCTCCAGTGCTGGTTCTGGCTGCAGGGTGGGGTCATCTTGCTCTGGACATGAAGCAGGAGATAGAAGAAGGGAGGCTCAGGAACATTAGTGACCTTCCATGTGCAGAAAACACGTCACTGCATTGTGGAAATTCTAGTGCCCAACCAAAGCCCTAGAAAATCTTCCCGACTGCAGCGCCCCTCACCATCTGTTGCTGCTTACTGGGCTATGGATCTTCCTGTTGAGGAAGGAGAAAGTGAGCAGGAGATTTCAGGTCTGCTCTAGGGAAGTTGGCCTGCACATAGGCCCCTTTCATTATGGTCTTGGAATGTACAGGGCAAAGTACTATTCTGGCCAGATCCCCAAAATGAAAGAGATGGTGCTGGGGGAAGGGGAATGAGCAGCAGACTCAGAGGCCTTGCCTCTCCTTCCACACTGCCTTTCTAAGTCCCCTTTTCGTGTACCTGAACCTCTGGCCCTGCCTCTGTTTGTCGAGAGCACAGTCTTACCCATTGCAAGCCCTCTGTGATGGTCTTAACAGTGACCAACCCTGTCCAGCAGGGCTAATCCAAACACTATGGGCTTCAGCTTCCTATTGATCTCTCACTCTGAAAGAGGTGGCCACAAAACTCCATGCACCTGAGCACTCAGGACCACTCTCCAAGCAGATCTGACAGCAGGTGTGCTCATCATAACTGCACTCTAGGCACCCTGGTGCTGTGGGTACAGATGGCTGGGGTGGGGTGGAGGAGGATGGCAGAGCTGGGAATGTAAAATGGGATGAGGATGAGCCTTTTAGGTGCTTTCACTTTTCAGTGAGGCACACGGAGGCCCAGGGAGAGGTAGAGGCATTTCCAGAACACGGTACATATAGTCACTACCGTGCCGTCACAGGGACAGACACACTGAAGGGCCTATCTAGAGGGTAGGAGACAATGTCCAGATCCCAGAATGAGCCAGACAGATGTGGAAGTCAGACAGCACCACCTCGGAAGGATGGTACCAGGCGCTCCACCAGTTTCTACTCTGCACCAGGGTCTTAAATCCACATCATGCTGGACTCCTCTAGGTTTAGGGTGGGTTCATTTTCACACTAAAGACAACAAGGAGAGGCACAGGGTCAGGAGCAACACTGTGAACTGCCAGAGGTTTGGGTCTGGAACTCAGACAAGGACTCAACTCTCCATGTCTGTGCATGTGGGGGACATGAGTGTCTACAATGAAAAGGGTTGTAAGCTTTCAATGTAAAATTCAACATGAGAGGCAGAGAATGATAAACAATTAGTATCTTCACAGTAACTTTAAGATATCTGACTAGGTGTGGAGCAGCAGCACTTGGCTTTATTAATAAACTAAGTGAAGAACATTAACCCTTTGAGTCCTCAAAAGCATCCCCATTGTAGAGATGAGAAAACCAAGCTTCTGAACAGCAGGGCATGGTGGTGCATTCCTGTAATCCCAGTGCTGGGAGGCTGAGGCAGGAAGATCACTGTGAGTTTGAGGCCAACCTTGAGTACACAGTGAGTTCAAGGCAAGCCTGTACTACAGAGCAAGAAGGAAAAAAATAAAAGGAAAAAAAACCCTCGCTGATGGCAAGTGGTTCCTCAGTGGCACCCATGTCATAACTGAGAATGGCCTCTAGCTAGTACTACATGAGCTTCTTTTTAAGCTACTTGAGGTGTGGTCTGCTGTGATGAAGATGAGAAGGGTTGGGGGAAACCTTCTTCCCTCCCCACAAAGAGGACAATGCATAGACAAAATGCTAGGGGAGTCCTTTTGACTGAAACAGCACCACTGTTGTTCTTTATATCATGTTAAGGGGAGTCTTGGTAACCAGTTACTGCACCCTTAATTCCCTCAAGGGTACAATAGTTGGAAGATTTCACGGTGGCCTCAGATAAAGTCATTCCGGCAAGCACCCTGACACGTGGGTTCTGGAATTGTGACCAAATGCACTTTTGTTGTTAAAGCCACCATCTGTGCCACTGTGTTATGACAGCCTTGGAAAACTGACACCGTCTGTTGGGACACACACAGTCCACTGGCTGCTGCATGGCTGAGATGAAAATGGAGTTGAGTGCTATCTCATTCCACCCGTGTTAAAAGAGTGAACTTCTGCAAGAACTTACCATGATTATTGCAATATTCTGAAGCTCTGGAAGGGCACAGCTGCTGACTGGGTGGTGGGAGAGCGATGTGTGAGCTCACACTGCTGACAAATGTGTAGAGTAGCTTAACTCTCTTTTTGGGGTAGCCTTCACTCATTTTGTAACCTTCCTGATAAGAAGTCTATCTGTTGAACATCTGGGAAGACATTGGAGTTGACTGCTCTATGGAGCAATTAGTTAAAAACCCAGAGCAGTTACTTCAAAAACAGTGACACTAAGCCCAGATACTCATGGTTTGGTGTAAAGTGAAATGATGCAGAAGTGTTATGCTAAGGTTTCTACAAATATACACTATGGAACTTAGCACCTATTCAAATTGCCAAGGAGGATAATGGAGGCCAGGTTCCTCTGAGAATGGGACTGCAGTTCATTCCTGAGTAAAAGCCCTAGGGCACCTCTTAGGTGAATCCCCTTTCTTGGATCTTGGTTCCGAGCCCACCCTGGTCATCCTGAGTTCTCACCTGTGGAGATCCTGCTCTGCTCTCACCTTAGACAAGTGCAGGTCATTGCTGGTTTTGTGGCATACCTGCTCTTAGTCTAAGGAAATAGAGCTGTTAAATGACCCCTTGATGATCACCATGGAGCCCCTCAAAGATAGTGGCTGGCCTTTGAGCAAAAAGATATCAGTGGCCTCCCTGGCTGGCCCCACAGAGCACATTTCTTTGAAAATATCCTCAAAACAGGATACATAGGAATACACATAAGCTTCACATAGGGAGTATGTAAGACTAGAGCATGAGGTCAGTGGATTAATCTCTAAGCAGACAAACTAGTGTCCCCGCCAACATCAACTTAGTGTTACTGGTGCTGAGCATGTGGTGGAGTCCTCCATTGTGTTCTCCACCATGGCGAAGGCTGGGGCCTACTTGATGTGTGGTGCCAAAAGAGTCATCATCTCTGCTCCCTCTACCTATGCCCTCATGTTTTTGTTGGGTGTGAATCTTGAGAAGCAAAACTCCCTCAAGATTGTCAGCAATGTTTCCTGGACCACCAACTGCTTAGCCCCACTGCCCAGTCATCCATCACAACATAGGCACTGTGGAGAGTCTCATGACCACAGTCCACAGCATTACCGCCACCCAGAACACTGTGGATGGCCCCTCTGGAAAGTTGTGGCATAATGGCCGTGAGGCTGCCCAGAACATCATCTTCGCACCCACTGGCACCTCCAAGGCCATGGGCAAGGTCATACCAGAGCTCAACGGGAAGGTCAGGGACATGGCCTTCCATGTGCCACCCCCAATGTGTCGATCTTGATCCCAACCCACCGCCTGAAGAGAGCAGCCAAATAGGATGCCATCAAGAAGGTGGTGAAGCAGGCATCAGATGGCCCCCTCAGAGGCATCCCGGGCTACATCGAGGCTGTGTCCTGTGGCTTCAACAGTGACACCCACCATTCCACCTTTCACACTGGGGCTGGCATTGTCATCAATGAACACTTTATCAAGTTTGTTGCCTGGTTTGGCAGTGAGCTCAGCTACAGCAACAGAGTGGTGGACTCCCTGGTCCACATGGCCTCCATGGAGTGAGCACCCCCACCACAGCTCAGTGAGACCATGGAGGGAGATGAGGCCTCACTGTAGAAGTCACTGCCTCCTGAACCCCAACACTGAGAATCTCCCCCACTCACAGCTTCCATGTGGGGCACCATCAATAAAGCCATCTGCACCCAGGGTTTGGGTCGAGGTTTCTGTTGGGACTTAGCTGCCCTTTAGGAGTGGAATTTAGGAGCGTATTATGACTGAGGGTGAGAGATTAGCTGTCAGAAATCAGGGTTTGTGCTGATGTTAGGGATGGGAAGTGTTGGGATTTGCGATTGGATTTAGGGTTTGGGTTTAGGATTAGAGGGAAATAAGTGTACAGAACATTTTCTTGTCACTGGGAAGAAACACGCAACAGTTGGAATTTAAGAGGAGAAGTTTATTATTTGCTAATGATTTTAAAGGGCTTGGATCATGTTAGGGTGCCTTCAAGGCTGAACCAAAGAGATGGGAAGTCATGGTGCAGGGTGAGGTTTGGGATTAAGGTTGGGGTAGGGGCTAGGATTATGGTCAATGTTAGAGGAGTAGGTTTGGGGTTAGGGTCAGGATTACCATTAGAGGATAATCTTCAGGTCAGGGTTAAAGGCTAAGGTCAGGGTTTCATAATCTGGGTTAGGAGTTGGGGTAGGCTTATGTGAGGTATAGGGCGTTATCAGGATTAACAATAGAGGATAGAGTTCCAGTTAGGTTTAGAGTTAGTGGTTAGGGTTACTTTTACTATTATGGTCGGAGGTAGTGGCTCACAGGGTTAGGGGTAGTGTTTAGGGTTAAGATTATTGTTGCTTGTAGGATTAGACTTTGGGTAGGGTTAGAGTAAAGAGTAGTGATAGAAGTTTTGGGTATTGGGAGAGTTCCTTTTATAGAAATAGTTACAGTTCAGGAGGGGAATTCAGATTCCACTAAGTAATACAGACTTCAGGAAGCCTGAAATATAAGCAATTAATTCCTTATAACAGAGTTTAGGCAATTCCCACCATGGAATAAATCTGGCTGTTACGTGCCCTAATCTTCTTCATTCTAACTAAAGCTGTTCTTACAGTGCCAGGCAGAGTTGGGTGATTTTGAAAGAAAGCAAAAAATCTGCAGTCCATTATTAATTTCCCTATTACAGAACGTATTTGTCAGTCTGTGGCTTAAAGTGAAACTAACAGGAAAATTTTTATTAAAAAGCACATAGAAGAAAAATTAATAGCGTCAATAGCACAAAGATTGGAAGAGATAATGTTCTTATATTCAGAGGATTTAATATTAATTCAGCATAAATTCTAAGAAGTTAATATGTCTATTGCAATTCTTAAAGCAAGGATAATATAGGAAAGAAACAAGAAGTGTTTTTTCAAAGCCAGTACTGGAAAACTCCATAGTAGTGCAGGGTAAGGCAGAAGTGAAGGAAAAGAAGAAAACAGAAAAACAAAGCAACAACATATAACAAAATGGTCAAGTTAAAACTAACAATATAAGTCATTTCACTGAAGTTAAAAGATAAGCATTCAGATAAAGAGATTATGAGACTGGATAAAAGAGCAGACAGTGCTAAGCCAAATTCTTTTCAAAAGAAATGAACTGTCAGTGTAAAGAGAAATAGAAAAAATGTAAACAGACATGTAGAAAAAAAGACCCCTAAAGAGGAAAGGTATACTATAAATATTATACTTGGAAATGCTCTAATGGCTAACTTGGTATCAGATAAAGTAGAGATTAAGAGAAAGACTGTTAATAAATATCAAGTAATACATTTGACAATAAAAGAGCAATTTGTCATCACTATAACATCCTTCATTGAAATTGGTCTCAAGTGAATCACAGACCTAAATTTAAGATCTGAGTAGCAAACTTGTAGAATAAGCACACAATGTTTTTGGCCATGCATGAAACAAAACAGTATGAGGTAGAAGTCTAAAAACAAGAAGTATAAAGGAAAAGATTATAAATTGGACTTCATCACAGTTAAAAACTTACACCCTTCTATTTTTTTGTTTGGTACCAGGCGTCAAACTCAGGACCTTGCCCTTCCCAGGCAGGCGCGTCTGCCATTGAGCTGTACCCTTGGCTCCAAAAACTGATACTCTTGAGAAAGGCAGTATTAAGAAATGAAAAGACAACCTTTAGATCAGAAAAAACATTTGCAAATTATTTTTCCAATATGCTAATATATATAAGAAAATTTTAAAACTTAACCAGAGGACATTTCAATAAATATATAGACAAAGAACTTGAAATGATATGGTTCAGGAAAGAGACGGACAGCAAGGGAGCACATGAAGGACATGGAGATGTACAGTACCGCCCTCCGTGGATCCATAGTCATCAGCTAAATGTAGGTTAACACCGCATAAATACCTACCACGCAGAAAGCCCCTTGTTCAATTCCACCACCACAAAATAAGTACACATACCCACTGCAAAACACACCGGACTAGCTAAGAATGAAAAATAAAGTGAAAATACTAAGCACTGACAAACATGCAGAGCAGTTGAATATTTTTGGAGGGAAACTTAAAACTTTTGAAATGGGCATTTGCTCCTGATTTTTAGCATACATGCGGCTAAAAGCAGCAAGCAGCGTACATGCTACAACCTGAAGTTTGGGTCACTCTCAGTATCAGTCTCACGGAAATCTGAGGGCATGAACAAAATGGAGACAAATTTCATGCCAGAGCATAGCACACATGGCCTGGATCCAAATGACAGTGAGTCCTTTTATTTAACTGAAACCTCTAAGTCTGGTCTTTATCATCTGTAATGTATCTGCACTGTGGTCCTCTGAGCTCTCACCAGAATCTTCCACCCAGCCCACATTATAGCATTGTAGGGCTGCCTCACCAGCTAACATCTCTCAAACTTTTCAAACTGCTGTGAACCATTTCCAAAGGCTTCTGAACCACGCAGTGAGATGTAGCCACAGCAGTGACTAGATTTCTGGTACCACAATCTGTATTTCTTGCATTCTTGTTACTGAGACAGTACTCAACAGTGCAAGTTAAGGTAGGAGAGGTTTGTTTGGGCTCATGTGTCAGTAAATAGTTAGCTACTATCAAGGGATGGCAGAGGAACATATTCATAGAAAAGTTAATCATCTCCTGGTGGACAGGAAGCAGATGGAAAAGAGGGGAGCCAGGGATTGAGATACACCCTTCCAGGTCATGCCCCAGTGAGGCACTTCAAGCCCAGCATCCTAGCACCAAGCCAGGTGTTGTCCCCTCATAATCCAGTCAGCTTCTGCAAACCCCCACATCTTGGTGCAAGAGACTTTTGGGGGACATCCCAATCCTTTCGGCAACTTGTGGTTGCCAGAAAAGGAGGAAGTTCCTGGTAACAGATCTAGAATTTTTATCAGAAACTGATGAACTATTTGGAGCATAGGCTTACAAATTACTTAGAATGGTTTTCGCTTCGGGAATGCACTCTGTGATGCACTGAGTTACACAGTGGGAGCACTGATTATGAGCCTTTGTTTTAATGTGCTGCTCCAATACACTGGGTACTGAAGTAGGAATCTGAAGACCCATCAGTGGGGGCAATGGAGCAGAGAGAGGAATAGCA
>RJWM01049673.1:0-11032 GCA_004363535.1 Dasyprocta punctata
ACAGCCACAGAAAACTAATCCAATCCCCCAAACCTACAGATCAAGTTCAGATAATAACTTACTTACTCTTTCATGCTCTTCTGCCCTCTTCTCTACTTTACCAAAGCTTGTATAATCAACCTTTGTCCTCCAATCTTGCTTCTACTTTCTTTTCAGTTTTCACTATCCTTAACTTTTCCCATCAGAGGGTAAAGGTAAAACCACTCTGCCAGGGGGAAGCACTTCGAATGCAAGCTTCACATTTACCATCAGTTTTGTTATACAACTGTAGATTTTGCTCTGTGGTTTAAGGTACAAAATTAATAGTTACAATTTCTCAGTTTCTAAACTGTGCATGATGCTATTGTTATTGCTAACTATACTACATTAGCTAGGATGTCACATCCATTGTAATCAATTTTTAAGAGTTCTTTCCTTTCGTGACCACTACCTGCAATCCTGTCTTCGTGGTCTGAAAGTCCATCTTCAGTTTTGTGCAAGCAGTTTCACCAGTTTTCAGTGGAATTTTTAATTTCCTGGATATCTCTTTTAATGTGTTTCGTGCATACTATTTCTTTCCTATATTGTTCAAAAAATGTTTCCATCATTTCCCCATGCTCTTCTACTTTTTTTGTATCTATGTCTTCTGTAGTGATGCTGAGCAATTCTTTCATTAAGTTGTCATTTCTATTTTTACCTGAGAGATTATTGCTGATGTGATTTCCTCTACAGCCTCATGGATTTTTTTTCTTTACTTCACTCGCTATCTTCTCAGAAATTTCAAGTGTGTGACTTCTGATGTCTTCTATTTGGATGTCTCCTGTATTTGTTCCAGATGGGCTGGGAGTTAGAGATTGCATTTTGCTTTTTTGTTTTGTCATTTTCACTCCCTGGTTAACACTTTGGTCTTTTCAATCCCACGAGTCTCAACTGTCCATTGTGTGTGTCTTAGTGTCCTAATGTGTTGCTGATGTTTGTCCAGTTTCTAGGTCCCATAGTGTAGGGGAGGGGCCAGTCACCTGAATTCCTCCTTTGGGGTCACTTTGGTAAGTCCTATATTCTTCCTGGACTGTCTAGCCTAGGAGTATTGATGTGAACCAACCTTTAGCTCATATTGTTACTGTGGTTTCAGACTTTTCCAGGCTGCCAGACCCACCTGTCCATGTTGTGTGCCCCAGCCAGGGCCCTGTGCCACTGGGGTGTCTCACAGGCCCAGCTGAGTTCCTGTGGTGGGGGAGCCCTCACCAGTGCTCTCATCAACCCACTTAGCGTCCTCTGCATGGAAGGCTCACCCATGCTCTCGCAAGCCTGCCAAGGTCCTCTGGGAGTGGGAGGGGTCACTGAGGCTTCTGCCAGCCCACTAAGATACTGCAGGCTGTTGAACTCCTCTGCATGGGTGGGAGTGATCACTGATGCTTTCACCAGCTACCAAGATCCTCCAGGTGGTCGGGAGGGGTGACCAATGCTTCCATCAGTTGCTGAGGTCTTTTGAGTCAAAGAAATGATTTTGGAAGTGAACTGTTAGTGACAGGAAGAACCCTGTGAAATAAAGATTTAGTACTGCATTATAGAGGAGATCCTTAAAAGAAGAGAGATAACAAAGTGTAATTTCTCACTATTTAGAACACTAATTTCAAAAGAAAATAAGAGTCTTTGGGTTAAATGATTCTGATACAAAATGATACCAAACAGTGCATAACAGAAAGAAGAAAAAAGTAAATCCAATAAATGGGAGGTCATCTGTCTTCTAGCAATACTTTTATCCAATATAATATTTCTGAATAATATTTCTTTCAAAGAAATAATATCCATTTAATTATTGCATCGAGGTAGTTAAAACAAAAATATCAAGAATGCAGGTGGAGTGCTTAACAACTAATGTATATTCTTTGGCATCCAGACATGAACTATGTTACAAACAAAAGCAGTGAGCTTGAGCCACAATATAGAATTGCAAGCTGGATAAACTCAGAGCATTGTTACTTTCCCCAATAAATCAGTTACCAACCATTAATGATAAATAGCTAGAATCTCAGAGTACTTAATTGTTCTCACCATTTGTTGGTTATGTTGACTGGTTCTTTCCCTTAGAAATTAGTGTTTAGTAGCAAATGCACTCATATTTACCTATGAACTTTTGGAGGTACTAGTTGTGAAATTTCAAGAGAGTTTACTATTATTAAGAAGATTGGAACACTGGAAAATATTTTCCTCTGTGAATTTGTCTTACTTTTGAAGAGGAAAAAAGACTCCAAAATAACTTTAGATTAAAAAAAAAGTAATGCTTAAAAAGTGGAAGAAGATCTTATATAAATAAGGAAACTTTGCTAGTTTTCAATTTTCATTCAAAATGTCTCCAAAAGAGTAGCTAAATCAATTACTGATATGTCAGTGAAAGTAAGACTCAAAAGAATAGGTAAAAATGCTAGAATTAGCAATAAATCAAATCAAGATGGTTCACATATATATGAATAATTTCTCTAAGTTTTTCATATTTTACCCTTGCAGAATGACTGCAGTAACATTTCTTAAGTTTTTTTCCTAGTGTGATTATGAAACAGCATTTAGTTCCCCATTTCTAAGATGTTCTGAACTACAGCACTGAGCTAATAGAAGATATAAATAAGGAATGTGAGAGTCATAATTAAATCAAAGTGTTTTTAAAAAATTTTTTTATAACTACGTAACTGAAGTAT
This sequence comes from Dasyprocta punctata, assembly GCA_004363535.1. Classification (NCBI taxonomy): domain Eukaryota; kingdom Metazoa; phylum Chordata; class Mammalia; order Rodentia; family Dasyproctidae; genus Dasyprocta; species Dasyprocta punctata. The sequence goes on from RJWM01049673.1 coordinate 2,676, forward strand.
TACTTTTTACAAAGCCAGACATGTTGCTCAGTCATAACTCAGCAGTGGTCTGACACGGTAGCATCCAAATATAAATCTATATTCCAGTAGGATTTCTAGTTCTATCAAAAGCTGAGCCCATATTTATAGTCAATGCTATTTGGACAACTTATGCAAATCAATCCTTCAGTCATCACAAATGGGATTCCACTCACAGTAAGAAACTGCATAACACCACTCTAAAATCTCTTCCTGTTTCTGTCCTAACTTGACTTTGGTGAGAATAACAGGGAGGAGAAAGGTTTTTTTTAAGAGAAAGATTTTTAATAAGCCAAAAATTGGTGTTGCTATTGTTTTACATAAAAACGTTACAGACAAAAACAGTCATAAACAGATTTGTGAAGTACAAATGTTTCTTGTCATTTCTGTCATCTCTATCTCTTTTTTGATTGGTTTGGTGTGCTTTGGTTGGGTTGCGTTTGTTTAATTTAGTGTATTGGTTTGTGGGTAATTTTAGATTCAAACATTGCTGACACAACTTTAAAAAGAAAATACAAGTAAGACAAGTCCTGTCACCAAAACTGTAACCACATTGAGTATACTTCACTGTTTCACATACATGAAATTTGTTAACCCTTCAATTTTACCCCTGATTTGAACTGCATTGTTACCAGTAGCATGAAACAGTCAAAGATATATGCAAGTGCAAAGTTGGTAGCTCTTGATTTATTTCTGTTCTCAAAGGAAATAGGTCCCTGTTCTAGATGCACAGCACCCTTTTGATTTAGAAGTTAAAAGTTTTAACTTAGAAATTAAGCATAAATTGTGGCTGATTCAGATTTGAAACATTAAAGTAAAACAAAGTTATTTCCTTCTAGGCTGTGAGATGACTGTTCACCTCATTTTCTCCTCTTTCCAAGACACATAGTCACATTTTCCATACATGGAGTCCCCAAGCAACAAGTTCTTTTATTACATATCTTTATCTTTTTGTCCACAAGTGATATGTCAATTTATTACCTTCATCCCGTTTCTTTTTTCTCCCAGTTTCTCATCATTGTTACCATTACAATCACCCTTAACCAAGAAACAATTATGATAGATCTTTCCAGAAGTTTTAGAATAGGAGTAACTATGCATAGTGTTGAACTATGCACTTCTTATTTTCCATAATTGGTAATAGACTATGACCTGGTGCTCTGTACTTGATTTGATTTATTCTACAAAATCATTTCATATACTCAGATGGAGAGCAAAGTCATTGTTTTTTAAGTGCTCAAGGCAACTCCTCCTGAGCTCTGCCTGTTATTTTAATAAGAGTCAACTGAAAGCACCCTGAGCTCTCATTCGTAAAGCCCTTCCTTCTGGTTCTACACTGACATCTTAGCTTTCTCCACCAGCCACTTGCTCAGGTCCCAGCCCCCTTTTACCTTCTTCCCTGTGCACACACAGACGCCTTGGACCTTGGCCCTTGTCCGCGCTTGCCTTTGACAATTGCCTAAATCTCCAGCTCTCAGTTCTTCAGCCCTGTGCCTGAATCTGATCCTTCTTAACTATAAATGCTCTCTTGATTTACATAACTGATTAGGAATCACTAAATTTATCCCCCTTTTCGGGTCCAGGCTTTTTTCTGTCTTCGTAACCTTGGAACACCAACTGTATTTCAGCCCGGTTTATCCCAGTTGTTGCTTATAAAATAAATGGTCAGGTACATACATGTATCTTTCTTCAAATCCCAGAACGATTAGGCTATTCTTTTCCTTTAAATATCCTTTATTTTCTTTAATGAGTCTTGTCTTTCATACAGATTTTCTGTTTAAATAATTCCCAGAAGAAAAGGTCTCTGCTCAACTATAAAAATCTTGCATGTGTCAATTTGGCCCAGGGGATTGATGGAGCACCCTCTTTGTGTGTCTGGGAGGTCATGGAAGCATGACCATAGGTATATCTTGTCCCTTGCCTCTTTCTCTCCACCACTATTCCCCTGCTCTGCTCCATGGCTATCATGAATTAAGTATTTTTGTCCCACCAGGCCCTCCCGATATGAAGCTTCTGCCTTGTAGCTATCCACCCATGAACTGAATCCCAAAAAACTATAAGCAATATTAAACTGTTACTCCTTTAAATTGTGGATGTCAGGTATTGTGTTCCAATGACAAGAAAACTTACTAAAGCAGAGAGAGGGAGAGACAGAAAGAGAGAGAGAAACAGAAAGAGAGAGACAGACAGAGAGAAAAGGGGAGAGAGAAAGAGAGGGAGAGACCTCACAACCTGCCCTCTGCAATGCATGGTAGACAACCAGATGGGTCTGAAGGACTGACAACCAGAAAACTGATGATGTAAACCCCAGCCTGAAGACAAGAAGACTGCAATCTCAGCTCCAACAGGCAAGCAGGAAAGGGGTGGACCCTCCCTTTGTCCTCTTTTTGCTCTATGCAGGCCCTGGATAAACTGGATGATGTCCACTCACACTGAGGATGGTCTTCTGTTTTGCTGAATCCGCAAAGCACATTTCAAATACTAATGTCATATAGGAACTCCTCACAGATACATTCAGAAAGGATGTTTAATCAGGGCACCTTGTGGCCCATTCAAGTTAACATATAAAATCAACTATCACAGCAAGTAATCTGTGTGACTCCTTTTTCACAACATTTTTTTATATGCTCCTCCAAAAGTTTTCAGCAATTCTTATATGCCTTGTAACATCTTTTGAAACATAGAAGGATGTCAATCCTTTGTCTCAGGATCCTGAACCTGCATACTTCCCTAGAAATTCTAGCATCTTGTTTATTTGCTTTGAACAACCAAAGGTGGCCTCTGTCTTTCCCTTTCACTTAGCACTGTAAATTTCTTGTTAATTATCTTATAGCCCTGCTTAGTGTGGAAGTAGCCTGAGGATACTAGCAGATGTGTTTTGTTTAAAGGACACACTAAAACCGCAGGATAACAGAAATCATGACAGCCTCTTCATTGCTTGTCACAGTCAAAGGCAGCACCATCTTTCCAGTGACAGGAGATGGAAAAGTGATTATCATCTTCAGAGTCTCTGAAACTCTCATCATAACATTTGGTCAGACTCCTCAGTGTCTAAATCCAAGCCCTCTTTCCAATCCTGTGAACACTGATGTAGATCCGCTTTTATCCGTGTTCCTGAAAGGTCTGTGGAAAGATAAGCATCTATTTTACTCTGTGCTGTCCATTCTTCCCTTGAAGAGGAGAAACACTCACTTCCTGAGTCAGATATTGAGCATGTGCCTGGGCCACGTGTATTAAACAGCAGGATCACCACGGATGAATCATCACCCCACAGGTATGACTTTTTTCTTCTGCTTTGCCCTTTTACGGGCCAGGAATGAAAAGGTAGCCCAGACTTTCCCCACATAAAGGACATCACATGACCCAGTCAGCTTGTTCCTCTTTTCATACATATTTCAGTCCACAATCTTAATAGCTACTGTCCTTCTTTGAAGCCAGTTGTTGCATCATGCTCTGATCAGGGCCTGTGGTTAGGGATGGCAGAGGTTTCTTGGGCTTCTGGTCTACCTGCCATGTTCCAAACTCATCCTGCCAGAATTTTTAGCTTTGGGATGTTGAGAACAGGAAGTTCAACTAATAAAAAAGACACCATTTTGCTTTTCTTTGCTTTAAACTTTTAAACATTGACATTTCCCTTGGCAACCATATGAGAGGAGTGGCTGTGGTCTTGTTAAGATTTAGATACAAACCACTAGTCCCTCCACCCTTCAAGATTAAAGCACAGTACTGTAATTTATGTCCAGTCATGCCAGATCTTTTATGAACCATGTGGTACCCTGCTTGCCTCCACTGGTCGCTACATAAAGCTTAAGTGCAGAATGTCATTCAAGATCATCCTGTCCAATATCTAGGCTCAAATCTACCTTTACAATTTCTTTATTCACTTACTCCCCCAACTCATAAATCCACTGTTATGAACTTTCTAAAGGAATCTTTTCCATGTTTCCTATGGTGTTGCTGTTTCTTCTCCCAGGAAGCTTTCCCAAAACCCTGACCTCCAGCTGTTGTACCCAGTCACTCCACATGCACTGGATGAATATCTTCTACATGGCAAGCCTTAACTAGGCTCCACAGAGGGTTTAAAATGGGCAAGATATTCCCCTCCCTTCATGAGCTACTCTGACAGTATTTATTGCTCCTTAACTAAATAAATATGTATGTAATTTCCTCTCTGTTTCTGAATGATTAGTCTCCTAGGGATAGATACTAGTTTTGTTCAATTCAATATTCTTCCACTATTTAAAAGTATGCATGTTTGCATATAATTTTTCTAGAATTAGTTAACTATCCAAATGTCACATAGGACAGTTAAACTCCGGCACGAAGAGTTGATGACAAATTTCTAATATTAACCATAACTTTTCGCTTCACTTTTTTTGTTCCAAGAACAGGGTAGTCCAATTGCTTTGCATGCATTAAGTCAATGCTTTTTTCACATCAGTCCTGGGTGATAGGTTTTGTTGTTATTTCCATTTATACAAATGAGGAAATTGAAGTAAACAGTTGTTAAATAACTTGCCCAAGGTCACATGGTTGGCTAGTGGAAAAGCCAAAATATCAGTTCTTACAGTGAGGAGACAGACAGGAACATTCAGCCTTACAGGATGTTTTCTGGACAATTCTAGCCTGACCAATCCCTTTACAACATTTTTAAAAGGAAGAGGTCCAATTGCATACCAGACAAGCCAGTCCCATTGTCAGAACAGAGAGGACTCTGAAGGAAAAAAGAGCGAGTGAATCAAAATTCCTGAGCTACAGTACAGTGATCCCTTATTTAGAACTCAAAAGAGCTGGGAAGTTAGCTCAGTGGTGTAAATGCCTGCCTGGCAAGTGCGAGGTTGTGAGTTCTATCCCTGGTACAAAAGAAAAAAGCTAGAACTGAAAATTCTTTGAGGTTTTCCATGGCTTTGCCATCTGTGTAAGAGGTAATTTTGGACCAGTCATCCCAAGTTCCTCATTTTTCTCATTAGACAGTAGGATAATAATGCTGTTCTATAGGATCACTGGGAAAATCAAGTTAGAAAGAAAACCAGAAAGTGTTTGATGCCAGTAGATCCTTGTATAAATTAAAGGAACTGGTGACTCTTCACAGTCTTGTGTTATGACTGACTGGCTGGTGGAGTAATAGCACAGAGACTGTTGAGGAGTCCTGGTGAGCAATCTCCAATGGTAGAGGGCTAACCCAAACCTGAAGTGGTTTCCGTGGTCTCAGAGAATTTAAGGTTGACCAGGTTGGGATGTGAAGGAGAGGATGAACAGGATCTACTTAATTCTGGAAGTTTTTGGTGCATAGACTTTTTCTCTACATGTTCAGTACTGATTGAGAACCTGTCCCAGTCAATAAAATAATTTCCATGTAAATTTAAAACTCAAATTAACTTTTATTAACTTGCAAGATTTGGGAATCACAAGCTAGAGCTGAAAACATTCAGTGTTCTGAGTAAAGATCTCCAGAGAGGATGCAAAATTCTTCCCAGTAACTTCTTCCAGCTCCTTACAGAGAAGCTGATCCCTCATTAGCCCCAGTCCATGTTCCTGACTTGCTTCAGGAGAGAACAGCTGGCCTGCAATCTCCATACAACATCCATTCGTGGATATATTAAACTGTCATGCATATTATCTGTGTTACGTATTCTGAAAGTAGCAGACTCTTAGCATTACCAGCAGTCATTTTTCAGTCCTGTGCAAAATATATCCCTCGGAGCTCTTCACAGATGTTTGGTAAAATTATGGAAAGAAACAAGAAAAAAGGCTTTCCCCTGTTGTGAGCATATCATTCAAAAGCAGCCACAAGGCATCTCAGTATCTCTAAAAACTAGTAAAGGCATTATTTTTGTGAGTATCTTTGTTCAAGAAAAATGACATATGTGTTAAATTCCAAGCAAATATGCCATCTTACTCAGGAGAACATGTTCAGATCATAGCAGTTATATCTGATGCATAATAAAGTATTGTTTTTAAAATAAAAATCCTATATTCTTACCTCCAAGAAAACCAGCAGGAGCAAACCTTATATAGCAACAGAATTAAGGAAGCAAAGAAAGAGAAAAGTGGAGGAAGGGAAAGAGAAAGGGAGGAAAGAGAGGAAGGGGTGGAGAAATAGAGGGAATATAAAATTTTTTTTCACATTGATGTGATTTAAACCTGTCCCCTCCAAAATTTAGGAATTGCCAATGTGACAGGACTAAGGAAGAAGGCTTTTAAGAGGTAATTACACTCTTGGGACTCACCCTTCGAGTGAGATTAAGGCCTTGATCAGAGAGGTTTCACAGAGTGTTTAGTGGGCTTGCCTGTCCCCTTGCCACTATGTGAGGGCACAGTTTTCCTCCCTCAAAAGGGTGAAGAAATAAGGATGGGCAGAGAGAGCAGTCTTCATCAGTCAGCTGACCTTGCCAGGCATTGGATCATGAACTTTCCAGCATCCAGAACCATGAGAAAATAAATTTCTCTTGTTTACAAATTAAGTAGCCTGTGGTATTTTGCAAAGCAGCACAAAGAAACTAATGTGCCTACATTTATATAAAATGCAATTTTGCAGCATTTTATTTGCTCTTTTATATTTTCTGCATCATGTTTTCCAATACCTGTGCTGGGCAAAGTGAACCAAAATGCAAGGTGTATATAGAATTAGAGAAAGAAAAAAACATTTCCTTGAAGAAATACTACTCACTGCCAGCTTGCATTCATTCATCACTGTATGAATTCTGTTCACACTAACTAACGATTTTTTTCTAATTCGATAAAAGCAGAAACCATGATCTCACTATTGTGTTTATGGAAGCAGACAGTTTTACTTCCACCCAATGATTTTCAAATTCCTCTATCATATACATCCTCCTGTGTGTGAGTCAAAATCCATACTACAGCATCTGAAAAAAGTTATGAGCTCTCCAATTCTATGCTTTATTTAAGGTTTAACATCTGTGCTGCTTCCAAGCAGAAAAGGAGGTTCCAATTTATGTCATCACAAACATTTTAGTAACTAATGGTCAAGGAATAATAAAATAGATGAATTTTCATTGATACCCTACAAAGGAAAAGAGTGAACTCTTACGTGTCGGAAACCCAGAACTAAGCCTAAGTGAACGACAGAGAAAGGTAGGCACTTAATGAAAACAAGTTTCAGAAATGTTGCTTCCTGAATACTACATGTCTACAAACATTTTCTTCTATACCATATAAAGATACCAATGCTATTGCCAAAGAAACATTCTTTATATGACAGTACTTTTATCATTTCTTGACAATTCCAAGTAGTACATAGCCACTGAAAAAATGATTAAAAGTGCAGAAATTATAATGAAAAACTGTAAAACTCTTTTTAATTTTTATACCCATTGTTTGTGAGCTTTCTTCCTAGAGTTATGAAGCTTTTTTCATCTATTTGTTTTTGCTTTAACATCTAAAATGTGTTGCCTTATAATTCTGGAATCGGAAGTTCAAAAGCAAAGTATTTCAGGAAATAGTTTTTACATTTGCAAAGGTTATTATTTTCTTAATAAAGTTTGGATTTTTCTGTAAATGCAGCACTTTTCATTTAATGTAACATCATACACATGTTCTATACCATCAAATACTGTGCAAAAATGTGAATCGCTGCATCTTATCCTCCAGTATAGACACAACATCAGTTAGCCAGTCATCTTTTGTCAGACACTTAGGTTGGTTCTAACTTTCCAGTATTAAAATAAATATGTGACTGGGATAGAGGAAAGGAGAAAAGAAAGAAAGGAAAAGGGAAAAAATATATATATATATACCCAAGATAATTGTACTACTAGTTCTACTAGGTCAAGGAAAGGAAGAGTTAGTGCTCATATTGTTTGACCAATTTTGCATGCTGATATCTGGTAATTTGAGCAACTCTTTTGAAGATAACAATATGCAATATAACAACCACTGTAAATTCCTATTGTCTTGAAATTCTGTATCACTATTGTTTTGGGGGGTTTTGTTGTTGTTGATGCTGCTGTTTTCTTTTGTTTTGTGGGGTTTTTTTGCATTTTCTATTTTTTTCTTTTTAAACTAAAATGTAAATAAATATGCAGTAGCAATACTTGTATACAAATCTTCATATCTCTGATACTGCCTTTAGAATAAACACCTGAACATTAAATTAGCAAGTCAAAGAGAAAATGCGTGGCTGTTGGGCCGAGCTTGCGGACAGAACCAGGGTCGGGTCCGCGTCCCGCGCGGTGCCCAGCACAGCTCCCTGGGACCGGGAGGCCTTCGCCCCCACCCAGTAAAGGAGGAGACTCCACCTGCACGCCCCGGGAGGCTGTCCTTCCTTGCTGTGCACGGGACCCAGCCAATCGGTCCCGCGATCCTGCACGCCGCGA
>RJWM01049674.1:0-11043 GCA_004363535.1 Dasyprocta punctata
TAGCAGTTTTTTGTGGAGGGTGATCAGTAATTGAGTTGACAACCTCACGCTTGCCTGGAAAGCACTATGCTGCTGAGCTGTATCCCTAGCCCAATTTATTTTAAAAAGTAAACGTGAAGAGAGGTTGAAACTGGCTTGGCAGAGTGAGCTTGGGCAGAGTAAAAGAGTAAAAAGCAAGATAAATGAACACCCTGAAGAAAATAGGGCAGGCTGTCATAAGGAAAGCTACGATTACCTGGTTTTAAATTTTTTTCCCCTTCTCTTTGAGGCAGGGTTTCCCTGTGCAGTTCAGGCTGGCCTTGAACTTATTTTGTAGCCCAAACTGGCCTCCAACGCATGGTGATTCTTCTGCCTCAGCCTCCCTAATCACTGGGATTACAGGTGTGTGCCACCAGGCCAGTGGGTTTTAATTCTTGACTGTACTTTTTTCAATACTTTTAGGTGATCTTGGGCATGTAACAAGAATCTCTAGTCCACAAGTCGAAGAAGGTGATAGTCGTTTTCTTGCAAATGAAGTTTTACAGGAGGTAATTGTTCTTTATTAATACATTTTTCTTAGGGTAAGAGCACACCACTGTGAAGGAGTATTACTTTTTTCTTTGTACCATTTATCAGTTGATAGAATATATATTCAAATATATTGAAAATTTAATAACTAGCCGGGCGTGGTGGCGCACGCCATTAATCCCAGCACTCGGGAGGCTGAGGTAGGCGGAGCATTGTGAGTTCGAGGCCGGCTTGGGCTACAATGCAGCACAAGGCCGGCCTGAGCTACATAGTGCGACCCTGCCTCAAAAAAACCAGGGCCGGGAGTTTGGCTCAGTGGCTTAAGCGCCTGCCCTGGCAGGCGCGAGGCTGTGAGTTCAATCCCTGGTGCCGCAAAAAAAAAAAAAAGAAAGAAAGAAAATTTAATAACTAATAGAAGTAGTAATTCTAAACCATCACCTGGGAAGGTTACAATTTAACAAAAGTGTGAAGGCAAAGAATTGTAATGACATTGTACAGAATAAGAGAAGTTCAAAATACTTGTAGAATTTTAAAATTGAAAGGCATATTTGGAGATCAAAGTATCAGACTCTATTAATATTTTAAAATCATCTCTTCAACTCAGAATTTTCACTTTTATGAGTCTTGTAGAAATACTAATATACAAGCAAATTGGGAATAATCTGACGATTAAGTAAATTATGTCACATGGTCTCAAAGATTATGAAGAAAAAACAAAATATTATACGCGTTCTTTGCTCACATCTATGTCTGCTTTCTTACATATATGTGTGTTTATAACCTGGTGAGCTCCTACAGGCATGTTGTTTTGTGTTTGCATACTAATCCCTAGAGGGATAGAAATTCCTTCAGAGGGTTCAACTGGGCTAATGATAAAGGGGAAACATCTATTTTTCGACACTTACTTAACTCCCCCAGCCCCAAGTGTTTACTGTGTAATTTAAAAAATAAAGAACTCCCTAAATTCACCAGCTTGTTATCTGAATAGATCCTTAATTTAAATTTGATACTGAATGTTTAAATTTAGTCTGATTTCTCACCTAAATTATCATTGAGGTGTATTCTTGTTTTGACCATTTTTACATTCTCTCTTTACAAATCTTTTTCAGAATTACACCCATCTACCAAAAGCGGATATTTTTGCCCTTGCCCTCACTGTAGTTTGTGCTGCTGGTGCTGAACCTCTTCCCAGAAATGGAGACCAGTGGCATGAAATCAGACAGGGTCGATTACCTCGGATTCCACAAGTGCTTTCCCAGGAATTTACAGAGTTGCTTAAAGTGAGCATTTTATATCTAAAACACTGTATTGACACAGTTCAATATTTTATTAAATTATGTCTTTAATTTTCTCTAAGGTTATGATTCATCCAGATCCAGAGAGAAGACCATCAGCAATGGCACTGATAAAGCATTCAGTATTATTGTCTACATCTAGAAAAAGTGCTGAACAATTACGAATAGAATTGAATGCTGAAAAGTTCAAAAATTCACTTTTGCAAAAGTAAGTGAGGGTTGTTTTCTTTGGGTATTGTATTTTTTTGTGTGTGTTTTTGTTTTTGCTTTTTATACTTTTTTTTTTGTTTTTTGGGGTTTTTTTTTGTTTTTGTTTTTTGTTTTTGTTTTTGTTTTTGCTACCAGAGATCAAACTCACAACCTTGCGCCTGCCAGGCGGGCGCTTGTATCACTGAGTTAAATCCCCAGCCTTGTTTTTTGAGACAGGGTCTCACTATGCAGTTCAGGCTGGCCTTGAACTCACTTTGTAGCCCAGGCTGGTCTTGAACTCACAGCAATTCTCCTTTCTTAGCCTCCCGAGTGCTGGGATTACAGGCATGCACCACCACACCTGGCCTGCTTTTTTTACTTTCTCATTCTCAAATTTTAATGACTTTTTGTTGTTGTTGTTGTTGTTGTTGTTGGGTACTAGAGATCGAACTCATGACCTCTTGCTTGCCAGGCAGGTGCTTAGCCACTGAGCTAAATCCCTGGCCCTTAATGAGATCATTTAGAGGCTTTCTGTCAACGAAGGATTTGGTAGTTTGTGTTATTACACAATGAAAATTTAGGAACTTTTGCCTTAAATTAGTATTTGAACTATTAAGTTTGTGTTGCTACTAAACTTTGAAATTATAAACTTGTGAAATGTTAAGACTAAGCCAACAGCCGGGCATGGTAGTGCACGCACTTGGGAGACTGAGGTAGGTGGAGCGTTGTGAGTTTGAGGCTGGCTTGGGCTACAACGTGAGCGCGAGGGCAGCCTGAGCTACATATTGCGACCCTGCCTCAAAAAAACCAGGGTTGGGAGTTTGGCTCAGTGCCTTAAGCGCCTGTCTGGCAGGCGTGAGGCTGTGAGTTTGATCCCTGGTGCCGCAAAAAAAAAAAAGACTAAGCCAAGTGCGGTGGCACACACCTATAATTGCAGCATTGAGGGGACAGAGACAGGAGGATTCTAAGTTCAAATCTGTCTAGGCAAGTTGGTGAGACTTCAAAATGAAAAATAAATTTTAAAATACCTGGGATATAGCTTAGTTGTAGCTTTCCTGGGTTCAGTTCTCAGTACTACCACCACCACCAAAAAAAAAAAAAAAGTTTCTTCAAATAGGGCCGGGGATTTAGCTCAGCAGCATAAGCACCTGCCTGGCAAGCACAAGTTTATGAGTTCAATTCCTGGTAAACCTCCTGCTGCGGCCCTCTGCCCCCCCCCCCCCCCCCCCCCCCCGCAAAAAAAGGGAAAAACATTGGAGAGTTTTGTTTTTCACAACACATTTCTAATTGGTTTATTTCCTACTAGTAAAAATTACTTGAGAAGGTTTGATGGTAAATATTCAGATTTAATGTTTAAATTACAAGAATTTTGTGCTAATAAAAGGTTTATATTTTATATTATTTATTTTGTTATGTTATTTTTGCTACCCGAAATCAAACTCACGACCTCGTGCTTGCCAGGCAGGCGCTGTGCCACTGAGCCATACCCCCAGCCACAAAAGGTTTATATGTTAGTAGCTGGATAATCCAGTAGTTTAAGAAATATGGAGATTTTCTTTCATCTCCTTTGTAAATTAGTTTTTCTTTTTCTTTTGTAAATTAGTTTATTTTTTGTACTGGGAATTAAACTCAGGATCTTGTGCTTGACAGGCAGGTGGTGTGCTGCTGACCTGTGTGCAGCCCTATGATTTCTTGTGCGCGCGCACGCGTGTGTGTGTGTGTGTGTGTGTGTGTGTGTGTGTGTGTGTGAGAGAGAGAGAGACAGCATCTCAATATGTGGTTCAGCCTGGTTTTGAGCTCACTTTGTAGCCCAGTCTGGTCTTGAATTTGCAATAATCCTCCTCAGCCTCCTGAGTGCTGGGATTATAGGCATGTACCACCATGCCTAGCTCATGAAATTATTTTTTAAGACCCAAAGTCTTTACTTGTACTTTTTTTTTTTTGTACTGGGAATTGAACTCAGGACCTTGCACTTTGTGCTGTGCCACTGAGCTATATCCCTGGCCCTGTACTTAACATCTTTCATTACCTGTCTCCTTGTATTAATGTAATAATATTTTTATTATAAAAACATGGAATAAAACAAATTTTAGTTGACTAGCAGCTAAAATTTCAGGTTACATTTTTCCTTTCCTCAGTTATATCTTAGAACAATAATGGTATGTGATTCTCTCCAAATTGATAATACACTGTGTTCCGCCTCTTAGAATTTCTTCTTAGGATTAATATAGAGAGTTAAAAGTCTTTCATATTTTCATGTTTGCAGAGAACTCAAGAAAGCTCAGATGGCAAAAGCTGCAGCTGAGGAAAGAGCACTCTTCACTGACCGGATGGCCACTAGGTCCACCACCCAGAGTAATAGAACCTCTCGACTTATTGGAAAGAAAATGAACCGCTCTGTCAGCCTTACTATATACTGAACTCATTTCCCATCTCCCCCAAAAAAATGTGACAAGAGGAAGCTAGGTTGAAATCACTGCTAGAGTCTACTTTGCAATTAATTTCTTGGTTGGTCTCAGTAGTACCTTTTAGGATTTTTATTTGTGAATTACAGTTGAAAGCTGTATTTTGACCATTGCTATATCAGGCTTTGTCTGGTATTACCAGTCTGTCTTCTGTAGGATGTCAGTCACTGTTGGATGTTACACCAAGCCTTGCAGGGTTAACCACTGTGGTGGTGTGCTGCTTACAGTTTGTTGTTTGTTGCATTGTAATAAAAGGTATCTTTCCCTGTAGTGACCTGTGTAAAGGATTCAAGGGCTTTATTACAGACATACTCCCTTCAAAAAAGGGAAATGCTAAAAGACTCAATACTACTTAGCCTCTGATGTACCTGTGTGTCAATCCTATAATTTCTGGGGTGTTTTTTTTGTTTTGTTTTGTGTGTGTGTGTGTGTGTGTGTGTGTGTGTGTGTGTGTGTGTTTTGTGTTTTTTTTTTTTTTTTAATTGTGAATTGTACTTGTATATCCAACTGGGAGCACTTTGTAGGCATTGCATGAACCATAGAATGACAATTCTGTGGAAGTATTGCCTTGTGAATCTGCTGCTATTTTAGTTCTGTCTTTGCTGTAAAATTGTAGCATTAAACAATCATTGTTAATAGGCCTTCTTTTGAAACAATTATGTGAAATATACAGCTGCTCCTGATGCAAAGCAGCTGTTTGCCTTTTTTTCTCTTTGAGCTCTTTGAAGCTAGTGCATTGAAAAAAATGCATCTCTCCCCATTTGGAATGCTGTATTAATGTAGTATAATTATTACTGGTTTTGTAACTTTCTGATAATGTCCTTTTTTAAAATGTCTCTTTCCTCCCAAGTTTTGTACTTGACTGCATGGTTAGTCTGGTTTTAAATATTTTGCCTGATTTCATTATTTTTGTATATAAACTGATCTTGGTAATACTGTACATAGCTGTTTGAAATGCCAGAATGACTTGTGACTGTTCCAGGTTTTTTCAAAATATATTTTATTTGTTATTAGCCATGACTAATAATACTGGCTAATATATTTTGACAAAAGAAAAAGTGTCTTTTTTGTTTTCTCAATTTTGGCCTAAAGCGTGTTGCACTTGTCTGTTTGACTTGTGTCTTAGTAACATTGATTGGCATATTAAAAGTCACTCTGAGCTTACCTTAATTGTCTAACTCTTACGTTGCCTGTTTTCAACTACTCTATATTCACTACATCATAAACTACAGAGTGTAATGTATATAAAGTACTAAATGCAAATGTTTAGCAAATGCGAAACTTACTGGCTAATGATAGGCTTTAGTCCACATTAATTAGATTTGGAGGTTCTTGCAAGTATTTGTCAGCTGTGGTGGTACACATTGCTCTAATACCAGCACTCAGGAAGCCAAAGTAGAAGAATTGCTGAGGATGGGTCCAGCCTGACCTCTCCATAGCAAGAGATGCTGTCTCAGAAAAATAAAGGAAAAAGAAGTTTTATCAACTTTGAATGATTTTATTATTGAAAACATCTTTATGTTACATTGCTATTAATGCGACTGTTGTGCTAGAGATGTATGTAACTATGATTGGTTATTAAATATGTATATTATAGCTGTTGAATAAAATAGATGTAATTCATGACTTTCTAATTTGGACTGAGTCACAGAAGAGCTTTGAAATGAGGAAGGTTTTAACTCACCAAACTAGGTTGCCTTAAGAACCAAGAATAGAAACTTAAGCGATAGTGCTTTTTTTTGTTTCTCTGACAGAAGCAGGGTAACCAGTGAAGACTTGAATATGGGAGACAAATATGGAGATGGTAGATGTTGCAAGACTATTGTGCTTTGATCATAGATATATTTATCATCAGTATCTTTATTAGGCTCTCTTTCTGCCCCTTTTTTGGCAGTGATGGTACTAACAGTTGAACCCAGGGCCTTCACAGTGAGCTACATCCATCCCCACCCCCCTTTTTTGAGACAGGATCTCATAAACTTGCCCCTACCTGTCTTAATCTTGACATCCTCCTAGCTCAGCCTCTCAGAATGCTGGCATTACAGGAGTGTGCTGCCACATCCTGTTTGCTATCAATATTCCTAACAATATTTAAGCTTTTTTTTTTTTAAGATGTAAGAAATTTGTGCAGGTAGGTAAATTACATAAGGCTGGTGGGTATTGGTGAGAGAAACCGTAAAAAGCTGGATGGGTGGGTTAACATACATATTTCTGTTAAGCTTATTAAGGACAAAGTATGGAAAGTACAATAATCTGCATTGGATGTAATTGCTGTCATTAAGGTACATTTTTCTAGTGTACTAGCTTCAAAGAAAAATTCAGGTGTTTTTCATTAAGATTTGTAGTAAAGTTTTCACAGACAGTAAGGAGAAAAAAGAATTCAGGGTTCAAAGAGAATTCTCAAATCACACAAAAGCTGATAGGAGAGTTGGCTCATATTCAACATGAGATAGTTCTGTTTGGTACCTTGTATGTGCTAAGTGGTAGGCCAAAGATCAGTATGAAGTAGTCTTTGTTCACTAGGAACTTGAGATGGAGGAGACCTGTATATATATATATATATATATATATATATACACAATGACAGTAAAATTTAAGTGCTGTTCTGGCGGAATTGGGCAAGGCAGAATAATAGTTGGCAAGGAATGTAAGTATCTTGGGAAGATAATGATGGTAGGCTGGAGATGATTAAGAATGGCTGAGAAGTGGGGCGTGGTAGTGCATGCCTTTAATCCCAGGACTTGGGAGGCTGAGGCAGGCTCACTGAGTTCAAGAGGAGCCTGGGCTACAAAGTGAGTTCAAGGCCAGCCTGAACTGCATAGTGAGACCCTGTCTCAAAAAATAGGGCCGGGCATTTAGCTCAGTGGCGTAAGCGCCTGCCTGGCAGTTTCGAGGTTCTGAGTTCAATCTCTGGTACCCCCAAAAAAAGGGCGGGGGGCTGAGATTTCATTAAGAGGGAACATTGAACTTCGAATAGCTTTTGTTTTATAATGATGAATGAGAACTTGTTAGGATGACATCTGTTTGGAGAAACAAGTGCTAATTTTGATGCATTGAATAACTTTAGAAAATAAAATGCAGAGGTTTATTGTTAGGCATTTACCATTGGTAAAAATATACTTTTTTGGAAAGCTGACTTAAGAAAAGTTAAAAGCATGTAGGTAGGAGGAATTACATATTATATTTAACTGTAAATTAAAACTTGTCATGAACTCAATAGGAATAACCCTTTAATGAACTAATGTCTTTTTTTCAGGCGCTTATGCCGCTAAACTAAATCCCCGGCTCTACTAATGTCTTTTGAACAGTGAATTCTCAAGCTTTGATTTGCACTCCACTTCGTTCCAGAGGTGACGAAATTAACAACTGGGTTTGGTTACTAGCTTCAGTGCTTCAGGGTTTCTCTAGTTTTTTTTCCCCCTACTGTATTGGAGTTGAATCCTGGGCCTTTGCACTAAGAGCTACATCCCCTCTTACTTTTTAAGACAAGTTTTCACTAAATTGCTCTGGCTAGATTCAAACTTGTAATCTTCCTGCTTCAGTTTCCCCTAGTGCTGGAATTGTAGGCATGCACTGTTAGGCCCCGTTTGTCTCCTAATTCAACAGCAGCATTCTGACACCAGTTTTTCTTCTTCCCAAATTCCTTTCCACAAATCATCTCCCTGACTTTGACAGATGAAATAAATTGTGCCATCCTTAAGGCATCTTTGTGGGGAAATTTTTCTTTTTTAGTGCTGGGGATTGAGCCTAAAGCCTTTGCATTGAGCTACATTGCTAGCCATTTTTTATTTTATTTTTAGATAGGGTCTCCCTAAATTGCCCATGCTGGGCATGAACTTATAAACCTCCTGCCTTAACATCCCAAAGGATTGGGATTACAGTCACGTGCCACTGTGTCTGGCTTCCATCTTATTTTGAGAGTCTCACTAAATTGCCCAAGCTGGCCCCGAACTTGCAGTCCTGTCTTACCCTCCCCAGTATCTGGGATTACAAGCATCTCCACCTTGCCCAGACCTTTTTTTTTCTTCTTTAATGAACTTTTTGAAGGCTTTTAAAGCAATCAACAAAGGATGGGTCAGTCGGGTGTGGTGGCGCATGCCTTTAATCCCAGCACTCAGTAGGCTGAGGTAGGAGAAGCATTGTGCAGGCCGGCTTGGGCTACAATGCGAGCACAAGGCCGGCCTGAACTACATAGTGAGACCCTGCCTCAAAAAAACCAGGGCTGGGAGTTTGGCTCAGTGGCTTAAGCGCCTGCCCTGGCAGGTGTAAGGTTGTGAGTTTGATCCCCAGTGCCGCAAACAAAACAAAACAGGATGGGTCAAACATTTTAGAAATGTTTTGGATATTATGAAACAAACCTGGAACTAGGAATTTGGAAGAAATTGCTGCATTTAGTTTTGTTTTGTTTTTTTTTTTTTTTTGTACTGGGGATCGAACTCCCAACCTCACACTTGTCAGGCAGGAACTTACAGTCCTGAGCTAAATCCCTGGCCCCTTCATTTAGTATTTCTGAAGGCATTTGTATGAGTAAAAAGCTAACTATTTATACAACACTGAAACTGATATTGCAGAGTGACTAGATCTAGAAGTTACTCTTGCAAACCTAGTTTTATTTAGGGAAGTGTCTTGGAGCTCAGCCAACTAGATTTTTATAAAAATGGAAGAGTAAAAAAGGCATTGAAATTGTCTCCCAACATTTCACTTCCAAAAACTTGAGAGGCACTCACATGAACATCATTGAATTTTTTTTTTTCCTTTGTGGCAGATGTCCCTACTTTTTAATACAGTTCAGAGGTCTCGAAAGGAAAAATACCTACGTATGCTCTAGGAAGATTTACCAGAAGATGGCATGCTGTATCCAAACTGCATTCAACCAAGAGTCTGGAGAAACTTTGGCCAGTCTACCACTTGAAGAAAAATACCTCAAAGGATAAACTATATTGTAGCTTATATTGTTTCCCTTGATGTGGTCAATAAAAATTTTGAAGAGCATATGTTTGTTTTGAGTTCTGATGTTCTTAGGCTATAAAGCTGGTTTCCAGCTGAATTTTCAATTTCTGCCTACCCATCCATTATGCCAATGGGAAATACAGGTTCAATGTAAAACAATCTAGGATCATTATCTAAGAGAGGAAATTTGTGAGGTGAGACAGAGGAGGCTCAAGGGGATTCAAGGAACTCCGCTTAGTGAGAACAGAACCAGAATTCCTTGTGAGATCTTACTGGAAAGAGTTGTGCTTCTTCCAGCATGAAAATTGAACACATTCTAAATCAAGAAGAGTAAGGTGGAGCAATATGAAGATTAGGAAAATGGGGGAAATTCACATCATGGACACCAAGAGAGAAGTTGAAAGGAGGCACTGATTAACTGAGTAGCAGGATTAGAGGAGGCATGGAGAGTTCATTAGGACAGAATTGATGAGCAGGGACAGTGGAAGGCAGCTGGCCATGGGCTGGGATATACAGGAGACTGCAAACAGAGATGGCAAGTAGGTGTCGTTTCTGGGAAACAGCTGAAGAATGGGAAAGATAAGAAGGCTAGAACTATGTGGTAGTCTAGGTTTTGTTTGATGTCATTTATGTTCCAAGTGTTTTACAAATGTGTTCATTATTACCAGTTTAGCTATGTTAAAATGTACAGAATATTTCCTTTTATTCAGCAAGTTGGCAAATGAGAAATCATTTATAATCCTGTTTTCCCTGTAAGGTCCTAAGTGACAAGAATCCTAGGTGCAAAGTGTTTTACAAATGTAATGACATGCACCTTGAAAATACACTTCTCAGTGAACTAAACAAGTCACACATACGTAACCATCGCATTGTTGCACTTCTGTGATGAACTGAAAGAAAATCTATGTATATAAAAAATAGTTAAGATACTTAAAGAATTTTAAGTGAAAAGTAGTTTTCACAGGGTCATTTTCAGATTTAATTTTTAATGTGAAATGTTTTTTTGAAAATAATAGAGCAGTCATAACAAAAAAAAAGATAGCCATATAGCTGGTCTCTCCTGATTCATTAAGGGGAAAGTTTTGTGCTAATAATTTTCTGCACAATGTTTCATGTTTATATCTTATACCCTAGACAACTGCTGTGAATATAACAATATCCAATGTGTTGATTATTGTTATTCTCCTATTTGCCTGTTGTGACATTCTGTTTTACTTTATTTTTTAATTATTCATTTTTTGGGGGGCGGCACGGGGGATTGAACTCACAACCTCACACCTGTCAGACAGGCGCTTAAGTCACTGAGCCAAACTCCCGGCCCTGGTTTTTTGAGGCAGGGTCGCACTGTGTAGCTCAGGCCAGCCTTGTGCTCGCGTTGTAGCCCAAGCTGGCCTCCAACTCACAACGCTCCTCCTACCTCATGTTTTACTTTAATTTCTTATTTTTCTTCTGTTAAAAAAAAAATGAGCCGGGCATGGTGGTGCACACCTTTAATCCCAGCACTCCGGAGGCTGAGATAGGAGGAGCGTTGTGAGTTCGAGGCTGGCTTGGGCTACAACATGAGTGCAAGGCCTGTCTGGGCTACACAGTGCGACCCTGCCTCAAAAACCTGGTTAGGGTGTCTGACAGGTGCGAGG
>RJWM01049675.1:0-11050 GCA_004363535.1 Dasyprocta punctata
TAAAGTGGTGTCTCAGTGTTTTGCAACTCACTAACAGCTAATGGTCTTGAGAATATTTTCATGTTATTATTGACCATTTGTCTATATTCTTTAGTGTAATATATAGTCAGATTCTTTGGTGATTTTTACTTTGGATTATTGCTTATTATTGGCTTGGAAGCATTCTTTATGTATACACAAGTATATACAATTCCTTTATCAAATATACGTTACGCAAAAAACTTCCAGAGTGTAGATTGCATTGTTCTTTCTTGACAATGTTCTTTGGTGCACAAAACTTTTTAATTTTGATGAGGTCCTACATATTTTATTTTATTTTTGTTTTTGCTGCTTGTGCTTTTATGTTGCATCTAAGAAATCATTGCACAAAGGTTTAAACCATAATGAAATTCTACTCCTGAGGCACTTTTTAAAAAATGTAAGATATGCAATGTTCTAGAAACTGATAGATCAAACACACAATTTGATAGTAATTCAGTGCAGTTTTGACAGAAGGCAGCAGGCCACTTGGGGAATTTCCATATCCAGAGGCCACATGACACTTGACCACTGCCTTGTCACATCGTTAGGCCAGATTGCAGAAAGACATTAAAGATGTAAGTGCTTAATTGAGAACAATTTACTTCCTAAGGACCGTAAGTCAGCTGGAAAGCCTGCTGAGTCAAAATTCATAAATAGGGATACTGTACATTATTTTCTCATGCCTGATCCATATGGAACATCTTTTTAATAGTGTCTAACATTTATTGAATACTTAAGAAACTCAATTAATGTTGAACAGCCAAGATGTTCATTTAATCCTGACCTCTTCTTGAAATATCTTAGATGTCTATAAAGTAGTACCTATTAATTCAAATTACCAGCATTATATTTCATAGTATTTATTCTACACAGGTTAAATGAAACACTTGAATAAATATCGAAGCTTCTATCTATCTTTGGAAGATTGAGAAATTTTTGCCTGGTTGCAAAACTAACCCTACATACCCTGAAAGTAAAAATGTTTTATTCTATAAAAATGTCATAATAGCATTAAAGAAAAAACTAAATGTTTCTCTCTGTTACCATCTGAATGAAATAATTCACTGTGCACGTTCCTTGCCATGCCTGTTTCATATGTGTGTATTTTTACTCATTGTAACCCCAATGGATATATGAGCTTCAAACAGTATTTTAGCACCCTATCTTTGAAATGTTCTTGTCCCTAGAGGGACTGGTACCTGCATATGAAAGATGATTCCAAATTTGCAAAGTGACATTGCTCAAGGCACCAATGTCTTATTCTTAGACATAGACTTTAAGTGACAAGCATTATTGGATGACCCCATTTTCCCTTGGAGTCCCAGACTTTTTACACCTTCAGG
Source organism: Dasyprocta punctata (assembly GCA_004363535.1). NCBI lineage: Eukaryota > Metazoa > Chordata > Mammalia > Rodentia > Dasyproctidae > Dasyprocta > Dasyprocta punctata. The sequence goes on from RJWM01049675.1 coordinate 1,365, forward strand.
CTGTTAACTCTCACTGCACGCTGAACTTCCTGCCCACCTCTCCCCTCCCAAATAGTGGACATTATGGCCATATCCTTCCCATGGGCTATGCAGTTTGGTCCTGGACAGCTTTCTTCCCACACCACTCCTCCCTCTGGCTTTGTTCCAGATGCCACAGAGTGTTTCACTCACTGTTGCTTCGACTAGGAACACTGTGAGCCTGGATCTTACGCTTTCAGAGCCTTCTAACCTTCATGGCTCTGCTAAATGTCATTTTGGGGAAAACTTCACTAATTATTCAGACCAAATATTTCTCTCGCTCCTTCCACATCACATCAAATTTCTTTTTCATCTCATTTTCTTCACAAATGGCTCCTATTGCATTATATGAGAATCTATGATCTAAACAACAGATATTTACATGGATTTATTGGTATTTTTCCTCTGCTGATAGTTACTCCATGAAGCAGAATTTCTGGGTTTTTTTCCTCCATTATAAACCACTACCTATGACTGAATGCAATGCAGCAGGCCCTTAAGAATGTTTAGTAAATGAATAAATGACTAAGATCCTATGCATAAGCAAAGCTCTTTGACATACTACTCTTCTTTCTTCTCCACTTTCTGCCCTGAGCAGAGGTGGAGCAGAATATTAGTTTATGCCTTTTGTGATAGGTAATAGCCAGGATGGAAAACACTGAAAATTACATGGGAGCTAAAAAGTGATGTGTAGCCCAAACTTTCTTTGAGTAAAAGCTTTGCTGTTAAACATGACCAAGGATCACACCGATGGGTTCACTGTTCAGTACTTTCCCTCAGTCAAAACTACAGTGGAATACCAACTTTTTTTTTGAGAGATATGGATTTCTTCAACACATCTTGTGGTATAACATAAAATATAGCGTAATAATATATATGATGATATAATTTATGTAATACTTTCTGTTTTGTTATCATGTAATGCATTTTCTGCCTGTTTTTTAAGCCTAGAGAAAAATTATCAGTGGCAAGATGGAAAAAGAAAGTATACATCTACTTTGGCCATAAACTGAGGATGAAGACAAGTTGTCATAGGATTTAAAGGAGATCTAAGCTCTGAGGGTAAAGAAAATAGCTAGTGTGTCAGAAGCTGTAGAGGAAGAATCATTTTCTTCAAAGTTTAGGCTTTCCAAAAAACAGAACTGTCATTTTTGTGCCAATTTCAACCTCGAACTACACAGACAAATGTGTAGTCATCCTAGATCATTCAGATCTGTTAGAGAAAATAAGAAATATATAAAAAATGGATTAATATCTGGCCTGATCAAATATGTGGAGAAAAAGTAACCAAGAGTAAAATCCTTTTTCTTTGAAGATCTGGTTCTTCTTTTCCTCTGGGAGCACAACTACCTTTCAAACAAAACAGTCATCTGGGCATTCAACCTGAATGGCTTTCTCACACTGAATATTATGCCCCTGTCATCCCTTAAACCTTTTGCTTTGCCTTATTCAGGCTCTTCCCTGGGTGAGGGACTAGTTGTAAGAGAATTCTGCAACTATTTCATCTTCCATTTCAAAGCAGGAAAATCCTTGGCAACAGGAAGCACCCTGCTGATATTGAAGAGTAAAGCGGCAAATTATAGGTCTGGATGCCAAGCTGAAGCTCTCAGTTTTTGTCAAGTTGGCAGTTGGGGATGAGAGAGCAATTTCACTGGAGGTGGGAGGAGTGGGTGAGGTAGAGACAGCGGACAAGGACCCTCCAGTAATCAGCCACACATAGGTGCTGCAGATCTAAGCATTTCATTGTCTTCTTAATCACATGACTTTCACTTCTCAATTACCATGTGTGTAGGTGCATAAAATAGAAGTGACTGAGCATCTATTGGTAGATTGAAATGTACAATGTTTATAAGAAGAGTTTATGTATAATCCAATATCTTTGTAACAATGATTCTAAAGTCCTCTTGATTAATGGAAAAGGTTTGAGTATGATTGGGATAGTAAATTTTATTATTTGTTCACTATATATCAAAAGTTGCTTTGATTGTTTTACTTGTATTGCTCATTTGGTTCTCCAGTCCTACCATGACTTCACACCATTGTCTCTGTTTTATAGATGAGACTATTGAGTGTGGAGTAGAAGCAAACTTAGTTAAAAATGGCAGACAACTCTCTAGGAATAAACTGTTACAACTATAAATGTGCTAGAAGAAAACAAATCATTACCCTATCCAAAAAATTTAGTATCTATGAGATAGCATTATAGAATGTAGAAGTCATCTGGACAAGAAGCACATTCTTCTTGAAACTGGCTACACACCAGTTCTTTTTCCTGTCTTGACTGATGGTATTTGAAAAGTAAAGGTTGTTTCTTACATTGGTGCCCATCAAGTTTGTCACATATAAATGGAAAAGGTGCCCAGCAGGATTTTATTTTTATTTTAGAGGAAGAGTGTACACTTACTGAAAAAAAAAAAATACACATGAGGAATATCCAGTGCTTGTTCATATCCATTCAAGAACAAATTACATAACTCTTCATTTTTTGGGAAGGACACTAGCATGTTGTCTTAGTTACTTTTCACTCATTGGTGAAACAGAATGCCTGACGCCCAAAATTAGGGAAGGAAAGATTTATTCCTTACAGTTCTCAGGGGATTCAGTTGATGCTCAGTTGGCTCCAAGGCAGCATGGTGTGGCAGGGCAGTCATTCATGGCAGCCACGAAACAGCAAGGTGTGCGAACTGGAGAGAGAGAGGAAAGAGAGAGAGAGAGAGACAGAGAGAGAGAGAGAGAGACAGAGAGAGAGATGGAGAGAGAGTGACAGAGAGAGAGAGAGACAGAGAGAGAGAGACAGAGAGAGAGAGAGAGTAGTCTTCCTCTTGCCCTTACATTGTAAGTCAGCTCCGCCCCTGGGTAAGTGCAGCACTCACATCACCAATCCCAGTGCTAGATAACAAACCAATGATGAATGCCAGATTCAGCCTCGTCCAGATTACAAGAGGCCTTGGAGGAGACACAGGGTCAAACACATACATTCCACCCCTGGCCCCACAAGGACTCATGTATATCCTTTATACAAAGGACATTTAGTCCATGTCCAAGAGTTGCTAAAGTACTAACACTTTCAGCATTGCTGAAAAGTTCAAGTCTGAGATCTCCTCTGAGATCTATGGCAAACTCTTAACTGTAGTGCCCTGTACAAATGAAAGCAAGATTAAACACTTTCAACATATAAAGGCACACGATAAACATTACCGTTCCAAAAGTTACAAATAGGAGAATACAAAGCATTGGAACAAAAGCAAGTCCAAAATCCAGCAGGGCAATGGACTTGCTTTTGTTCCAATGCTTAGTTCCTGGAGCTGTACACTCAGCATCTGAAGCAATCTGGTTGTGAGCTCCAAAAGGCTTGAGAGATTCCACCTCTGCAACACTTTCAGGGGTTTTAACTTCCATAGCTTTCCTTGGATGATCCATGTTCCTGGATTTTCCAAACTTCTGGGTTTTCCATTGCACCCTTGGCTTCACTCTTACATCTTTACACATTGTCCTCTGAAAGCAGGGCAGAACCTGCCTTAGCTATAGAATTTGTGCATTTTCCTTGCACCTAAAACCAGCACCACATGGATGCCACCAAGGTCCGCTGCCAGCTGAAGCAGTAGCCAGGCTTTCCTCTCTCTTGGCTGTAGGGGTCAAGTGCCTGGATCGCTGAACTCTCTGAACCTGAGTGCGAGGAACAGCTTCTCTATGCCACTGCCATTCTGGAATCTGGTGTGGCTGCCACCATTTTGAAACCTCCTGTGGCCTCCATTCCCACTCTAGAACATGGTGCTCTGCGGCTTTCTCCTCTGAGCAAACTCTTTCACCTTTGCCAGCTTGAGGCTGCAAAAGTTGGAGGCCTGCTGCTACCCAGGATTGCCCCAGGCCATATTTTTTTATTTCTTTGTTCCTTATCAGTAATCAAGGTCTCAGCTCTATCTTTACAGTCCACAGCTTTCTGGCCAAACTCACAATGTTTTAAATCACCATACTGGGCTCTTTGCTCTTGATTCACAACATAAATCTGGCTAAAAGTCCCCAACAATAGCCAGGCTACCACCTCAACATTAGATTGTTTTGAAATTTATTTTGCCAGATTAATCAGTCCATTATCCTTAATCTCAGTCTCAGGCAAAGTCTCTGGTCAAGAGCAGAATGCAGACAAATTTTTGCCAAGCCATAACATACATCATGTGGAGTCCAGCAATCAATGTGGTCCTTCTTCCCAGCAAAACCTCCCGAGCCTGGTCTTTACTGGCAGGCTTTTTATCAGCTTTCTGGTCATCTGAGCTCTGACCAGAATCTCCCATACAGAACAACCTAAGCTGTTCCAGTGCCACTCTTTCAGGTGATGTCTCCAAACTTTTCCAAAGTCTTCCTACAAGCCATTTCCAAAGGCTCTTGAACCATATGGTCAGGTTTAGTCACAGCAATGACCCCACTCCATTGGTACCAAATTCTGTCTTAGTTACTTTTTACTCATTGCTGAGACAGAATACCTGATGCCCAAAATTAGGGAAGGAAAGATTTATTCCTTACAGTTCTTGGGAGTTTCAGTCCATGCTCAGTTGGCTCCAAGGCAGTGTGGTATGGCAGAGCAGCCATTCATGGCAGCCACCAAACAGCAAGGTGCATGAACCAGAAAGAGAGGGAAAGAGAGAAAGAGAGAGAGGAAGACATGCCTTCCTCTTGCCCTTACACTGTAAGTTAGCTCCACCCCTGGGCACATGCAGCGCTCACTTCACCAATCCCAGAGCTACACAACAAACAAAACATGAATGCCAGACTCAGCCTCGTCCAGATTACAAGAGGCCTTGCGGGGACACAGGATCAAACCCATATACATGTCAACAAGATTTTCCCAGGGGTCTAGTTCAGGACAGCAGAATGAGTGAGTGATTCATTCACTTGCTCATCTAGTAATGCTTGCTCACTGGTCATGTGTCAGGCACTTTGCTAAGTTTTAGAAATAAAAAGATACAGAAGATTAAAACATCTCTTGTCATTGTTTATTTCTGTAAAGAGCGTGACAAGTAAAGGAGTTGAACTTGGAAAAAGAAAGTTATAGAAAAATTGTTGAATTTTGTCACAGAGATGCTATGAAGAATGACAGAAATAGAGATCACCCAAAGTTCCCAGAAATCTGGATCTTGGTGCAAAGCCAGAGAATAATTTAATTAGTTACAACAGTATGGGAAAGACAGTGGTGAAAATCCATGTAAAATAATTGAATATTGACTAGAAAGGACACATGATTCTGGAGGTGCCTGATTCATTAATGTTTTCAAGTACTGCATTCTAGGGCCTGTCTGTTATTCTGTTGTATCAAAAACATCTTTATTTCTTCAAATATTCTTTATTTTCAAAAAAATCCTACAATATTGTTTCTGTGCTCTATATGCTCTTTGGTTATAATATACTATATTATTTTAGGTTTTTGGACACAGTACTAGTCACTTTCATCTACTATCTCATTTGTTTTTAGAATACTTCTGTGAGGTAACTTTTATTGCATTGAAGAGAGGGTAATTTTCCAAAGATTGTTTTACTACCAAGAAATATGCAGAAATAAATCTATTTATTACTTAAATCTGTTTTTTTTTCTGTGTGTGAGGTATTTGGGATTAAACCCAGGGAACTCTGAGCTACATCTTCAAAACTCTTTATTCTTAATTTTATTTGCTGGAGTTAGGGTCTCGCTAAATTTTCTAAACTAGCTTTGAGCTTGCAATTCTCCTGCCTAAGGCTTCAAAGAAGTTGTTTCTACATGTCCATGAAAGCCTATGTTCTTCAAATTCTTCTGCCTCCCATAGGAACCAGCTAAATCTTTTGTGATATTTCTTCTTCCAGGCTACTCCTATCAGAGTGTGAATTGCATGCTATTATAGGTGAAATACATCACAGAGATGAACAGATAGCCTGAGCTTTGCTGTTTCACAGAGCAAGAATTACTCTCTAAAACTAATCACATTGGTTATTTTCACCCACTTTTATATGGTTATAATACAAGATGACTCACAGTGTAAGAATTTTGGCACAGCAACCTTGCACCAATGAGGAAGAGCCTTACTTACATTCCACAAGTTGACTTTTCTTGCAAGCAGACACTGTGTGAGAATTTCTGTCTTTTGCATCATGCCCAGGGTTCTTCATTATCTGGTAGATTCATTTTGCTACTCTACTGTTACAATGAAATTCTGTGGTATCTTCCCTCAGCTGATACATTCCAGAGTGCCAAATAGAAATGACTCGTTTGTAGATTATATTGTAACTCAGAAGTCTCAAAATACATTAAAGATTTGGGATTAGAAATTTAGTGTGGAGAAAAAATGATCTGAATCTTGGTTCCAGTCTTCAACTAATTAGGTCTATAAAGTTCTTTATTCTCTTTGAGCATCAATTTTCTACATTGTAGAATGTGGAAAATACATACTTTTTAAGATAAGTGTTTCTGTGTATATTTGAGATGATAATATGATGCTATGGAATATATATATATATATATATATATGTATACATATAGTTGTGATATAGCAGACTAATATATCTATCATCTTACATAGTTATAGCTTTTTTATCTAGAGTATCTAAAATTCTGCATTTATCAAAATCCCCAATACAATTCAATTTTATTAACCGTAACCCTCATGTTATACATTAGGTCTCTAGACTTACTCATCCAACATATCTGCTACTTGTTATCTTTGGAGCTACATCATCCTAATTCATCCAAACTGCTGTGACAATCACTATTTATTCTCTATCTTTATATACTTCAAATTTTTGGAGACTCCCCACGAATGAGCGAATCATACAATATGTTTCTTTTTGTGTTGGGCTCATTTCACTTAGCATAAAAACTGAATAGATAAAAAAGACATAAGAAATACTAACATATGTCCTCAAAGATGCTCACTATCGGTAGTCATCTGGGAAATGCAAATTGAGACCACAGCATTACCTCACAACCAGCAAGATGGCTATTATCAAAAAGACAATAGATGAGAAATGTTGGTGAGGGCATGCAGACAAAGGTGCACTGTTGGTGGGAGTGTTGATTGGTGCAGCCATTACAGAAAACCATATGGAGGATCTCAAAGAAATTAAAATAGAATTGTCATGTATCTAATAATGTTTCTTCTGGGTATGTTCACAAAAGAGAGGAAATCATCTCCTCCTGAAGATGTCTGCACTCCCATGTTCATAGTGACGTTATTCATGATAGGGATATGGAACTAACTAAAGTGTCTGTGCATAGATGAATGGAAAAAGATAATATGACACATCCACATACACACACTCCCACAGAATAGAATACTATTTCATCTCTAAAATGAATGAAATACATGACAGTGTTTTCTCTGTCCAGAATACAGTAATTTTAACTATTTAAAGTAATTTCTGTTTTTAAGCTTTTTAGTTCCTGTAGCCAACCAGTGGTTCACCCTTTTCTTTAACTTTGGCCAGCATGGAGTAAGTTACTTGTACCTAGAAAGCCTTAGAAAGTGAGCAACTAGGTTACTTTTGAAGAACGAAGACCAATCTAAGAAATTGATAGTGTGTCCCTGAAATAAGGGTCCTGCTGATCTAACAGAATGAGCATAATGGAGGGAATTATAAACGTCTGCAAATATTGACTAACCTAGGCTGATCTTGATGCTTCCTCTTGGTTGGCACAAGTGCAGCACTTCTTTGAGTAGCCAAATAAGCGACATCCTGGATGTATTTATGTGCCTGTTGAAGTATTAAGGTGAATTCATCTATAAAAACTAAATAGAAAACTCAATTCATTTGAAATAGGAAAGGTCCTCTTTTTATGAAGGAGGAAAAGCAGCCGTTGTTCGATTGCTTGGTTATATCCTGAGAGGAGAGGTATTTATTATGAGTCAAGATGGACTTTTCCATTTTGAGTCTTAAAAAATGCAATATGTATGAGAGACGAGCTTCCTTTCTGTCATGTAGATATATGCTACAATTAGCAAAAGTTGATGGAAACAGTTCTAAAGAAGTTATAATTGACTTGAGCCAACAGAACATAAAGCACAGTTCCAGCTCCTACTTCCATTATATAATTACTTGATAAATTTTAGGCTCAGAGAACAGTCAAAGGGGCCATAAAGGAGTATTGTGCATAGTCTCATTCACAGCAGAGCCTACAAACTGGGTTTATCTCCTCTACTTAAAGAATGTGAGGAGGGCTTTCACTGTGCATTCAAAGGCATAATTCAGCAGCCTGAGAGGCATAAAACTCAAGGCTAGTGGCAGATAGTTAAGTAATTCGCAAATAGCACCACAAATTTTTCATTACATTTTAGCCTTTGCATTAAGGCGGGATCATGATATTTTATGACGTTCTTAGAAAATGATTACAATTTTCAAATTAAGCCTTAAGGAGCCCACTGGTTGATCATTTGTCTTGGAGTTCACATGTAAGGAAGTGAAAAGATTCACTCATTCACAAACTCTAAAAACAAACAAGATGCATTGACTAAAGAAACAGAAAGTTGCAGACTTCAGTAGGTAATGATTTCACCAAGTTGAATGGATAACTTGAATATTGATGTCTTGCGAGAGCAAATAAATTCCCTCTTCCTATTTTATGGAAATACAAACACATATGTTTTGAATCGCTACAACGTGAATAGAGAATAGGAAATAGAATTAAAGCAAATATTAAAGGGATAGAAAATGAAAATCAGGGGAAAAGCAAAACCCAAACGTGTCACCCCAAAGACTAACAGAGTTAATACTACTGGCCCCTGGGTACCAGTGATTATTCACTGTCTTATCTCAAGCCACTGTGTATTACCGTGTGCTGGGGAAAAGCTAGAACGTTGCTAATGGTCATTTGGATAAAGACTTCTCTTTTTGCCTATGTGCAAAGTGTTGACCATTTCACCCTTTATAAACACCTGCATCACAGTAAACTATACACTGCTCTAAGCATTAAGTGTGCTTTATTTTAGAATGATTTAATTTATTTCTTCAATAGATAGGACATCATGTGGTACAACATTCAAAAGATACAGAGTGAAATACCCTCAAACAGCTCCTTGGCTCCATGGGCCCTAGTCACCAAGTTCTCTCCCCAAGTACCACATTCTTCAGTATGTATCCAAGGATAATCTACACATAAACAAAAAAATTGCTTATACTCAGCTGCACGGTCTTTTGATGGCTATAAATGATCATCCAGTTATTGATAAAGTTATGTGTACTTAGTCTGCATCTTGGTTTTCTCATTTATTTATTTATTTATTTTTGGTACTGGGGATCAAACTCACAACCTTGTACCTGCCAGGCAGGCACTTAAGCCACTGAGCTAAATTCCCAGCAGGTTTTTTCAATTAAGTTTATATCCAGAGGAGTTACACACTCTCAGTTATAATTGTCTTCTTATTATATATTACCTTCATTATTACATTATGGTGAGGCAATGAAGTATAATGGTCCAGCTCATGGACCTGGAATAACATTCCTTTGAAGTCAAATACTGTTCTTGCTAGTTGCTGTCTGTGACATCTTATGTATGTTGCTTAACCTTTTTCTCATATGTAAATTAGGATAATAGTGGTATTGCTGAGAAGCTGTGCGGGATAACACATGGAAGACACTTAAAATGGTATATGATACAACTAAACACTTTATATGTGTTTATCTTCTTCAAGAAAATTTATTGTATGCAA
>RJWM01049676.1:0-11033 GCA_004363535.1 Dasyprocta punctata
AATCTTACATGTCTATATCTGTCAATATCCCCATCCCCTAGGAAGGTAATGATATGCAATATTGTAACTACTGCCAAACTTCAACCACCTCAGTGTGTAAACCTACAATGTTATCATATCAGATCTGTTGTTGTTGTTTGTCTGTCTTTTTTGACTTTTATTTCTAGCTTCTGTATCTATTTTCTCTTAAATAAAAAAATAAAATAAAATAAAAAAATAAAATCGAAGAATGAATTTTAGGAACAAGGGAGGTTAAGAACAGAAATATTTATTAAGAGAAAGAATGCTTTTGTCTGAAAGAGAGACAGAAAGGGTCCCGAGTGGGTTGCCAAAGATTCTGTCTTTTCTAGTGACCTTTATAGAGCAAAACCCTGATGGGGAAAACTGGGAACTCTCAAGGCAGACGGGTCTGAGGTGGGACATAATTGTGGTCAACCAATAAGATTAACTGTTTAGGTAAAATTGACCAAATCAGGGACAAATGGGGAAGCGAGTCACATAGTAAGCAAGCATTCTTACGGATCAGTGACTCTGTAGGAGATTGGGATGGTAATTCCTGACTTCTCCAGATGATCCATACCTAATCCCTAATGTTTATACTTAGGGTGTGGTTGCATTTGTTTTGCCTTCTGTCTTGAGATCTGGCCGACAGCAGGAGGTGTGTGTCTCTTTCAAGGTCACAAGACATCTGGTCCTCTGTACTGGTTCCTTTGAGGGCCTAGCCCTGTCTGCCTGCCTATAATATTTCTAACTAACTCAGTTGCCTGTAACACGAGGCGTGGCAGGGCAGGTAGGCATTCCCTAAACCACCCACGCAGCTGTAGGTGGAGCAGAGGCGACTGGCCAGGAGTGCCACGAAACAAAGGTCCGGGTTTGTTACTCTTTCTTATCTACTGGGCATTTGTAGGCCCAAGTGAAGAATCAGTAATTTTTGCAAAAAGCAGTTTTAAATCCCTCAGTGCTGTAGGAGAAAACAGGAATCAAGTTCTCGATGAAAAGCAGGCTAAGGACCCAGGGTTCTGGGGATCCTGTCCCTGCTGTGGTCTCCGACGACACCACGCCTGGCTCACTTCTGCTGACAGGGAGGCTGACTTGTTAGTTGAAGAAGTGTTTTCATGCACTGGGCTAATTTCTAGGCACACTAATATATAAACCATGGTCACAGTCCTGCCTTCAGCCTACCTCCTTTTTATACCTTCTTCTTTACAGAAAATACTTCTTTCTAAATAGATACTTAGGCAATTACATACGCCTTAAATGTTATTTGACATGGTACAAGGTGCTTGGAACAGGCAGGATACACTTCTTATGACTATTTAAGCAATATGTTCTGGTCTTTTTGTTACAGGCAACTGAGTTAGACAGAAATATTATAAGCAGTCAGACAGGGCTAGGCCCTCAAGGAACCAGTACAGAGGACCAGATATCTTGTGACTTAGAAGAGATACACACCTCTTGCTGTGGGCCAGAACTCAAGACAAAAGGCAAAACAAATGCAACCACAGCCTAAGTATAAACATTAGGGATTAGGGATGGATCATTTTAAGAAGACAGAAATTACTGTCCCAATCCCCTAATCTGTAAGAATGCTTGTTTACTACGTGACTCGCTTCCCCATTTGTCCCTGATTTAGTCAATTTTACCTAAACAATTAATCTTATTGGTTGACCACAGTTCTGTCCCACCTCAAACCCATCTGCCTTGTGAGTTTCCAGTTTTCCCCATCAGGGTTTTGCTCTATAAAAGTCACTAGAAAAGACAGAGTCTTTGGCCACCCACTCGGGACCCCGTCTGTCTCTCTCTCAGACAGAAGCTTTCTTTCTCTCAATAAATATATTCTGCTCTTACCCTCCGTTGTTCCTAAAATTCATTCTTCAATTTTAGAGAACATGAACTCGCGCCGGACATATAGTAGGTCGGGAGTTTCATTCCCCTATATTATTTGGAGGTCTGGGATCATTTTTCCTGTATCATTTGGAGGTCTTCCACCGAGATCGTTCCCCTATATCATTTTCAGCATGTAATTTTAGTATTAGGTATCAGTGGAAAAAACTAGTATGTCGAAGGATACTAGGGCTTTAATATTTCCTTCTTCCCTGCCACGTTATATTTTTAGACCTGTAACAAAAGCTAGGAATACTTGAGTTTGTGTAACTTGGTCTTTTCCGCTGGAACCTTAGGAACACCTTCTAGTAACAGAAGGATGTACCATCACAGACAGGCTGTACGCAGGCCTCGCATGTATACACAGCTTAGAACACGCACTGGATAGTACAGATAAAAAGCAGTTGTTACTATCAGAGATGTGTGCAGTCTGTAGAAAGTTTTATTTCCTGGAATGCAATTTACCCTTGTGACTGCTGAAATGAAAGAACCCCACACGTCTTCAGTGGCCCCACAGCCAGCCGGCCTTCCTCCCTTCAGCGCCACAGCCACGCAAATTTACACTGAATATCTGCACTGCTGGCGGGAGGCTTCAGGGTCTCCTTGATGCTCAAATCATGTGCGTTTGCCGCTGCCTTTGCCAAACAGTGCGTGGAAGACTTTGCTCCGTGGCCTTTGGGCTCTCTGTTTTCCAGATAACAAGCTGGCTTTGCAGAGGCAGCAGAAGAGCTAGCAACACTGTCACACCACTTGAAGAGCTGCCACAAAACCCACCGGCCACTTCAAAAACTTCATTCACCCAAAAGTTTAGGAAAAGAAAAAAAATCATACTTTTAAAATGCAGGTGCAGTAATACACCAGGAAACGCTGCTTTTGCTCCATTTCCTCCAACTTTCCCTGGGAGGTGCCTGAGATCTGACCAGTCTGGACTCTAGCTTAGCACTTCTGGTCAGGAATGTCACCACTTTTACTCAGCCGCCGCTTCCTCTGGGTCTGATTCCTTGCTTCCCAGCACCAGGAAGTGCTTCGAGGCGGTTCCCTTTTACTCGAAACTTTCTCTCCCGTTTGGACACCACCTTATCAACTCTGATACATCTTCCCTACTACATTTTGAGGACCTTCCTAGAATCTGACTTATCTAATATTCTGCAAAAAGGTTTCCATCTTTTGGCACAACTTACCTGTTCCGCTGGGCCAACTTTGTTCTCCAGCATCACCCCAGTTTCCCACAAGAGTAAGTCTTCCCACAGAGCACTGTCTTTCCCTGTTTCTGTGTCTCTTCCAGAGCCCACATCTGCTGCTTGTCTCAGAGCCTCACACTGCCACACTCGTTGCAGCTGAGGGAGCTCTGCTAGGAGTCCCACAGCTTCTGGGACGGATCTCCCGTGACACTGCGGATCACGCTGAGTCTTTATCATCGATATTCTCATCTTGAGGCCCTGGGAAGCTATGAGGATCTCGAGGGCTTTTTCTTATGGATTTCTGCATGGATAGGTCCTGGCGCGGACAAGGATAATAAAAGCTACTGCACTGAAAGTCTGGAACTGTGTGCCGGTCACAGCCCGCGAACAAGCCAGGGGAGATGTACCCTTCTTATCAATGCTGTTTAATACAAGGAGACAAACCAGGACACACAGAGGTTAAATAACTGGCCCACAATCATGAACTCTTCAGGTATAGAACTCTGAACCAGGAGAAAGAGATGTGCCTCTCGAGATTCCTCCATGTTGGGCAGGGAGGCTCAGACCAGAAGACAACCTAGCCTGCCTTCCTGGTGAGTGCACGTGACCAGCACGGACTCCAGGAGAAGAAAGAGATGTGTCTCTTGTAGGCCTACTGGCATGTGGGCTAAGTATCAAGGACTCCCGCACCCCGCTCCCCGTTAGAACTCTGAACCAGGTTCCTTGACCTGGCTGGTTTTTGTAAGTACTACATTAGCCTCCCCATCCCAGAGCTTGTCACGTAGCAGTTGCTCAATAAATATGTCAGTGATGGATGAGTAACCTACATTTGAATGTTTACAATCAAAACAGCCCTCACATTCATTTGCTATTGCACTGCTAGGATGTTACCTTTCTCCAGATAGTTTTCCTGTCTCTCTATTCTCTGCAGAATGAGCTCCAAGATCCTTCTGCCAGAGTGAGCTTGCATTAATTGAAGTATTGATTGTTTTTGTTAAGCCTCAGGTAGAGTTGAAAATCTCCTTTCATCGGGAGAATGGGGAGACTCAGGTCTGGGCAGAGAGCTGCTGCCCTCTTACTTACCAAGCTTCTCGGAGAAAAATGTTTGGCAATAGATTCATTGTTGCTTTTCTTTTATCCTTTCCTCTTTACGTATTGATGGGCATAAAGTTTACCCAACTTCCCCAACCCTTCCCGCCTCCACCTCCACTGCTATTCCTCCTGTGGGAAACAGGAAAAAGTGGGAAGGGCCAGTGGAGAGGAGGAGAAGCCGCAATGGGTCAGGGAGAATGAGCTCAAGGCTCGGTCTGTGGCAACAGAGGTAAAGACCTTAAGGAGCGAAATCTATCTCCGCCATCACTATGAGATCACTAATTACATTTTTTTTAACAAACATGCAAATGCGGCTTTCACAGAAACTATGTCCAAGAATAAATGGGGTGGAAGTTATTGTCGATGCCACATAAAGACATAACAACTCAAAGACAATTTATGCCTCACTGGCAAATTAAAACTGCTTTTCACCGGTCAGCTCCAGACGCTTTTCCCTGGAGAATAAGCTGGAACGCACCCAGCGCTGCTGGCCAGCTCCCAATACGATCTGCCTCACTCTGTTTTGAGCTCGAAAGCTTGGGGCATTTGGTTGTGGGGTGAACGAGATGTCGGCCACCTGGGGAACCCCCTCTTCCACAGCAGGCCTGTAAATAGTGTGTTCACTGCAGCTCTCGGGTACTTGGGTCCCTGTTCTGGGATCCTGTGTACAGACGCGGTAATGGCTGTGTCTTGGTGTCCCCTCAGAACCCCATGCCTTTGTAGTCAGGGCTTTCTCAGAGGTGACTGGATCTAAAGTGTGTGATACTAGAATTCAAAGTGCAATGCTAGGCTCAAGGGCACTAGGATTAAGGGTGTGAGTGCTACCAGCCCTAAGTAATCTGGATAAGATAAAAAGAGAGCCGCTGTTAAGGTCCCTTGTTGATTTTGCAGCCTTCTGCTCACCATGAGCTGCTCTCCTCTGTGATGCCCCTCTGCCATGCTACCCTACCTCGGAGCCAGTTGATTATGGACTAAAACCTCTAACAAACTGTAAGCTAAATGAACCTTTCCTCCCATAACTTATGGTTGTTGGGTATTTTGTCTCAGCAATGAGAAAAGTAACGCAGATGCCTAAAACGTCAGTGGGGGGTGAGCAGGGACCTCTCTAGCTATTCTTGCAAAGCCCCACCCCATGCACCAAATCACAGCCCTTCCTGCAGTGGCCTGGAGGCCAGTCTCTGCCAGTACTGTTCGAAAGCAAAGGAACGTTACCCAGACAGGCAACATTTCAGTTCAACCTGGAAAGGCCAATTAAGACACAATGCTGTCCCTATCTTCCACAACTTATATCAGCGTATAGGATGACTAAGAAATTGCATTATCCCTCATCAGATAGAAAATGAGAGTATTGGAAGATTGCTTCTGGAATGTTATTTTAAGGTTTATTTTTGTCTGAAGATTAATACAGAAGTGTGGTGCCATATTAGTCTACTTGAGCTGCTAAAACAAAAACAACATGGACTGATGGCTAAAACAACAGACGTTCAGAGCCCGCAGCTGTGCAGACTGGAAGTCCAAGAGGAAAGGTGACCGCTGGTTTGTTTCCTGGTGAGGGCTCTCTTACTCCCTTGCAAATGACCAGCTCTGGCTGGGTCCCCATGTGCCACTGAGAGAATGCTCTCGCCTGTCACTTCTGGAGGCACTGGTCCTACCAGGGCTCTACTCTACTGCCCTCTTAGGGTCTTAGTATCTCCTCATTGTATTTATATTCACCTGGGGGATTTAGGGCATCAATATATGGATTTTAGGGAGCACAATTCAGCCTACTGCAGATGTCTTTACTAAAACTACGCCATCTGCCCTCTAAGGTACTGGTTCTAAGAAGACCCTCAGGGCAAAACAAAAACTTGATGTATATGTTCTTTTAGATTGTTCTCCACAGCTCTTATAAAAAAGTGCTACTAGAAAGTGTCCCAGAGATATACCATACAGGTGTCTTGTGGCTGATTTTGAGAAATGATAAATCAGGTTGTTCCAAAACTGCAATGCTATCTTAAGCAACAATTTTTGCCAGTATACTATCAGTGTTCCACCTCCATCTCCTCAAATCACTTTTTCCATTTTGTTTTTATGAGCTCCTCCAACAGAGTGGCTTTTGTCTCTGATGCTGTCTTTGTTCCATTGGCCTCAGCTCCTGGGGCCGTGTCATGAACACAACAGAAGTGCAGAAAGGCATGGAAATTCATTTCATCGAGTAGTCACTGACCAATGCCTGACAGGGACAGGATATGAGACTCCAAGTCCCTGCCTTAATAAAGCCCCCCACCTCAGTGTGATTTCTAACTTAAAGCTTCTTGTGGGGTTTGGTTGAAGCTACCAGTGGGATTTTGCCTGTGGTCACACCCTTAGTTTTGTTCCCTCTCTTCGTTATCCTATCTCATTGGAACCACCTTCCTAATAAGTCACTTAAACATCAATACTCACATGGGGGCTATTTTTAGTTTCTTTGCCATGGTTGCAACAAAATATCTGAAACTGAATATTTATAAGGAAAAGATTTATATTTAGCTTATAGTTTTGGATGGTAAAATCAAAGATAAAGTGTGTTAGTCACTTCTCCATCACTGGGACAAAATATACAACACATGTAACTTAAAGGTGAAAACGTTTATTTGGCTCACGGCGTCCAGTGGGTTCAGCCCATGGTCGGTCGGCTCTATGGCAGAAACGACAAGGTGGAGGGCATGGCAGAGAAAAACTGCTCAAGTCACGACAGCCAGTAGACAGAGACAGGAAAAAGAGAACAGCCAGCGATAAGAGAACACCCTGGAAATCGCACCTCCATGAACCTATCTCCAGCCACCCTTCGCCTCCGAACAGCACATTCAGCCCTTCATCATCAATAGGTGAACTCGCTGATAAATATAGTGTGGCCAATCACCTCGCAAAGCCTCACCTCTGAGCACATGAGACTTCTGTGAACATTTTAGGTCTAAACCATAACATCAGGCAACCTCACCTGTTTGGCCTCTGGTGAGAAGCCCCAAGCCTGGATCAAACATGGAGAAATGGTCACATATAAAAGAGATCAAGTGTGAGAGGTGGTTTCATGTTATAACACCCCAGTCTTGTGAATACTAACTTAGGCCCCAAGGGCAGTGCTCTCATGGACCTGCTCATCCTCCTCTAGGCCCAACCCCTTAACGTTTCTACCCCTCTTATTACTGCCAATTGAAGACCAACCTTCCAGCACATAAACTACTGGGGGAAAGCATGTTAGTATCCTAACAGTCTCTTTTGGGGAACGTAACCTAAGACAGTAATTGAAACAACAACTATAATATTATCATGAAGATGCAGTGGAGAAAACACATAAGTTAAATGCTATCATCTTTTAGTGTGGCATTCTTTCTGTTTTCTTTTTGCTATTAATTCAGTAGTCAATCCCTCATTCTTTGGTCCATTGCCTCATCCAGGACTTTCTTCTCTTACACTTTGCTTTACAGTCCGCCTAAGATGCTCTGTCTTCCTTACTTGACTTTCAACTCCGTTTTAGCAATCTTAAATACAAGTCTCAGGATTGATGGATGTGGGGTGGGGAAGGTATGGAAATGCAAAGCTGTAACCCTTACTCTCCTACTTCCGAGGATTTGACTACATGGACTAACAGCGACACTAGTATCAAAAGGGGACAGATCCAGGAGGAGAGAGAGCAGGACGGGGACAGCAGTTACTGGGAATGAGCCAGGCAACGAGTGCCAGGGCTGCTGTTCTGCAGTTCTGCCCTCTTCGCTGTGAGGCTGTCTGTCCTGCCCTTGACTCCAGAGGCACCACTGATGGGCAGTTTCACTAGGGTTCCTAGAGCCCAGCTCTTGGCTAAGTCCAAAAGGAGAAAGGAAGCCAGGTCGGAGATGAGGAGGAAGCTGAGAAGACAGAGGGTGGGGCTCCTCATCCGTTCTGAGCAGACGACCAACCGCAGAAATTGCACTTAGGAAGGTCACCCAACGACCCCGACCTGTGGGTTCACCACCACCTCGGTGAAGCCACTGCTGGCCCTCGAGTCTGGTGGCCTTCGTCCCTCCAGCAATTCTGCAGTCTTGGCCTCTGCCTCTTCTTGAGTTTCTGATCGTTCAGCGTGTCTTCTTCTCCCTCTCTGCTCAATTACCCCATCTCCTTGGTGAGTGATTTTTTGCACAATTTTCCCTTAAACTATGATATTTTTAGGTTTTTCTCATTCTGTGTATTTTTATTTATCTTCACATTATATGTATGATTTCAAGTGCCTATCATAAAATTACAGGAAATGTCAGTATTACTTATCGAATACCCTCACAGTATTTTAAGACTAAGTACGGCATCATTACGGTGAGGCCCCGTCTTCCCTTTGCATTCTTATTGCCTGAGACTTAGAAGGCAAACAGAAATCGATTTTTGAATAAGTAACATGTATGATTAAAAAGTAGTTCACACACTCTTGGCTTAGAAAAAGCTTTAAATTGACAACGAAACATTGCCTTTGCTGAATCAAATGAGTGGATTGTGAAGCTACATTCTATATTAATTAAAATATCTAATACTTCACAAACTACATAAATCAAAATTATCTTAGTAAAAGTAGAATACAAGTTGGATAAATATTTTCAGCCTTATGAAAGTTGAATAATGGTTTTCCCTTCATAGAGAAGTCAAAGCAGTAGAGCAATTTACAAATCCTCAGTGCAGTAACACCCCATGGGACCCCTAAACGACACTAGAAGAATAGACATTCCCAACTCTTCCACAGCACCGAAGTAAAAGTAAAACTCTAAAGAGCAAAACTCTAGCTCTAAGAAAGTGGACTCGAAATTCTGAAAGTTGAGAGATTTCTCATACCTGGGCATTTAGTCAAAGGAAAAGGAAATTTTAAGTTGTTTCCTCCACCAGGAAGCCAGCAATTCCAGGAATTCAGGAGCACATTTGTGCAGGGCCCACACCGCGTTCCTAGAGCAGGTGGTGTGTTTCATGAATTTAACCATTGTGCTCTGCAGAGAAGGCGAGCTTGGGGGTATTAAAAGATGTTGACTTCGTAAAAAGTTTGTCGTTGACTCAAGTTATACAAAATATGGAAAAAAAAAAAAACTTTCTTTTTTCCAGCTTTTTTTATCCTGGGATACGGTATTCCCTTCCTTTCCCTCCTCAACATGTCTGCCTCGTCGTCCAGGCGGCGGGACGTGGACCCCAGCTCCGCACCTGCCCGCTCCACGCTCCCGCAAACCTCTGGCGTGCACAGCGTCTGTCCGCGTGGACCCGAGGCGGCTCCCGGCCGGCGGCCACGCCTTTGTTCCGAGGACTCCTCTCCTCCACACCCTTTCACTTCCCCGCGCCCGACGCTTTCTCCCCGCACACAGGTCCTTGGTGGTTCACTGCGCCGCCCGGATGGAGCCGGACAGACGTTTTCTAAGGAACGGCCGCGCGGCCGACCCTTCGGTAACTTGCTCGTGTGAGATGTGTTTATCCAGCCTCCAAATTACTGACACTTGGGCTAGATATAGAATTTACGATGGAAAACCTTTCCCGCTGAAATCTGAAGGCGTTTTCTGTTGGCTCCTGGATTTGAGGCTTGAAAGTATGAAAAACGTATCAGTTCTAATCCTTGAGAAGTACATTTATTTTCTCTGGAGCCTCGTGGAATCTTCTGTTTTTCCCCAGTACTCTAAAATATTATGATGACCTGGTGGGGTATGTTTGTATCCATTTCCCTGGACCCTACAGTATGATAATTTATTTAAGCACTAAGAAACGTTCTTACTCGTGACTTCTTTCATATGTGCCTGGTTTTCTCTTTCTTTCTTTTTTTTTTTTTTTTAAACATCTGGGTTGGTCTCAAGTTTTCTTCTTTTCTTACTTTTTAAGATTATTTTTCTCCACTTCTGAGATATTTCCTTAACTTCCAAAGTTTCCAAAATTTCTTGAAATTTTTACTTTTCTCATAATTTAACATTCAAAGAACTATTTTATTTTCTGCTCCTGCCTAAAATAGCAACTTGAGGACTTCCTCCAAGATGGCCGCCCAGATGACACTGTGACAGGGAGGCTCCCTGAATATACCATCAAAATGCTGGAATATAAACTAATATAATAACAGAGAGAAGGAAAAAAGAGGGAGATGGGTCCTCTGGACCCAAGAAGAATCTAAAACAAGAACTGTAGCCCATGAAAAGAGTAAAAGAATGAAATAAAGGCAGAGACCTGTCTGGAGCGGAACCCAATCTGCGCTGCGACCCGAGCTGAGAAGGTACGATCCTGGTGCTCTTGATGCGCGGGGGAGCTGCCGGTGGATTTGCTGTGGTGTGGCGCGACGGCAGAGATGATGGTCGACCGTGGAGCGAGGTGGTCGCGAGCGGGCGAGTGAGTGAACCCAGCGGCCCCCACCCCCCCACCCCCGAGGGAGAGCGAGGCACAGCTATTTTGAGTCCGGAACTGCACCTAATTAGGCACGATTCCCAGAAGGCTGTGGTGGAAACCGCGCGGGTGCCCTGGGGCTGATAGAGGAGGTTTGGCGGATGGCCCTGTACGGTTTACCAGACAGCGGCCCCACCCTCTCGCGCACCGCAGTAGACATTCGCGGAGCAGAAACAGGCTTGGGAGAGGTAGTGGACCAACACAGCCTCACGGGCGAGCCCAGGAAAATACCAAGACGGAAAGGCAGAGGGCGCTCTCCAGACTCCGATACAAGCAGAACCGATTCTAATGCTGAAATGGTCGGGAGTCCAAAAATTAAACTCTCAGAGGAGTTGACAACAGAAGTGGGGAGACAACTCCACGAAGCTATGAAAGAAATTAAAGCAGCACTGTTAACCCAACTGAGAATTGAAATGAAACTCATAATCTGGGAATCGCTAAACGCCTCTAAAGGAAACATAGCAGGAAAGGTGGAGGATGAAAAATCAAAGGAAA
>RJWM01049677.1:0-11030 GCA_004363535.1 Dasyprocta punctata
CAGCACCTGGGGAAGGTCCTCTTCCTGCTGCTCCTGCTGGCCTACCTGACCTCTGTCGTGGGGAACTCACGCATCACCACCATCACCTGGGCTGACCGGCCCCTCCACGGGCCTATGTACTTCTTCCTCAGTGCTTTCTCCTTCTATGAATGTGGTTTGATCACCACGGTTATTCCTAAACTGCTGAGCATTTTTCTTTTCGGACAGCAAAAATTCGTTACGTTTCTTGTCTCACACAGGCATTTTCTTTTTTGTTTCTTGGGTCAACCATTTTCTTCCTCACGGCAGTGATGTCCTTGGATTGATACCTAGCCATTTGCAGGCCTCACCACTAACCGGCCGTTATGAACCCGAGGGTCTGCTTCTTTCTGATTTTCTTCTGCTACACCTTGTCCTTCACTCTTGCCACTGCACTGATCCTGCAGGTTTGCTGATTGTCCATCTGTGGCCCCAGTGCCATTCGTCACTTCTTCTGTGACCTAGGCTCTCTGATCCACCCCTCCTGTTCTGCCCAAAGATCTATGGAGATGTTCAGTTTTGCCCTAGCTTTGTTCACCTTGCTTACTTCCATTCTTATAACTATCATCGCCTACAGCAAAAAACTGGTCACAGTTATGCATCTCCCATCAGTCAAGGAGCAGCAGAAAGCCTTCTCCACCTGCTCCTCTCACCTCATTGTCCTCTTTCTGATGCACAGCAGCTGCATCTTCATCTATGTGAAGCCAAAGCAAACAAACAGGCTGGTCTCCAACTGAGAGGCTGCTCTGGTGAACACGGTGGTGACCCCACTGCTGAACCCTATCATCTACACCCTGCACAACAAGCAGGTCCACTGGGCGCTGAGAGATGCTCTGTCTAGAGTGAAGTTGCAGAAATAGGGTCAGAGAGCTTTGCAGGCTTGGTGGGTCTTCTTGGTCACCTAGTTCAATCTGCTCCCTGGTAGAAATCTCCTTTGTAGAACCTTGACCTACAGCGGACTTGATTACCCTAATTTCCACATCAGTGGCTGCTACTTTACCTTGCAATTCCTTTTAGTGTATTGAAACTTAGATTAGTTCTTTCTATTGTGCTGAAACATATCTTTCTTTGTTTTCTACACACTGTTCTTCTAAAAGTTCTATTCAGACATTTGTGGTGAGTCTAACAGATACTTATGTCGTAAGAGGTCCTCCATATTTGTATGCGCAGATTCAACTAATCATGGAGTGAAAATATCGGGAAAGAAACTAGGACTATGAATTCAACAAGTACAGACACATTCTTCTTGTCATTGTACCCCAAATAGTACATTAAACACATACTCACATAGGATTCATACTTTACTGTTCTATAAGTATCAGAGGTGATTTAAAGCATTATAGAAGTCTGATCAAGGCAACATGCACATACGATGCTATTTTAGCTAAGAGACTGAAATCTCTTTGCCTTTGGTGATTGCCAATGGAAACTATTACAAAATTGGTAAGCGAAGGACTAAGGAGTGGTGCCAATCAGATATAAGAGTTCATGTTCATGGCACATTCTCTTGGTTGGATTTTCTGAGTCCTAAGAAAAAATAGAAAGCTTTCTTTATTGCTTTAGAAGGCAAAGTTTGAAATTTCAGGAACAAAGCGTGCCTGAAAATTGTATAAATCATGATACAATAGGCCTATAAAAATCAATGCTTCCTTAATCATTAATCATTCATTGTTTCCATTTATGCAAATGAACCTACAGTAATCATCCAAACTTCACTTTGGGGAGTCTGTTGGTTTTAGAGATGGAAACAGCTCAGTGACTCTAGGTAATTGAGATGAATACTTCACTTAATCGTCTTTAAGCCTAATGAATTTGTTTGATAAAATCACTTTAACACTTTCTTGAAACAATTTGAGAAGCCTTTCAACTTGGGGATTTTTTCTTGTAATTCATGCTACCAAACGTTGAATGCAACAGATTGCTGAAAGACAGGTGGTCAATACCAACTTCTCAGGTAACATACTCTGGTCCTCTTCTGTTTCTCTCTCAGACAGAAACTTTCTTCTCCCAATAAATATATTCTGCTCTTAACTGCCATTGTTCTTAAAATTTATTCTTCAATTTTAGAGACCACAAAATTGCACCAGACCTCTAGCAGGTTGGGAGTTTCTTTCCCCTATGTCATTTGAAGATCATTGGATGGAGACATGGGGAACAGGATGTTGAAGTCTCTTACTTCTTTGGAATGCATTCTTAAGTACTGGAAGTTGTTTGACACTTGCCTGCTGAAAAAGAACTGTTTGATATTTTTCTGCACAGGCACGTGGCCTGCTTACCCTCTAGTGTGAAAATGGCATGGCAAGGGAAGTATTATGATGCTTTTTTTACTGTTAGAATCATATTGCTTAAGACAGAAAATAGTCAGAATTGTCTTATGTTTGAATTTTCTTTGCAAAATAGTTCTTATTTATGCTTCAAGTATAACTATAATCCACATGAGGTTTCCTATATTTGTATGTTTATTTCTCTTTGTGAATTAAAGTGACAAAGTTAGATGTAGGAATTTTTTCAGATGACCCTGATAAGTGGTCTGTAGAAGGACTTTAGAAGATTTACTCAGACCTGTAAACTAGAATGGAAAGATGTAATATTAATGTTAAATCAAACATTGACATCTAATGAGAGACAAGCAGAATTACAAGTTGCTATTATTGTACAATCTCGATACTGAACTGAAAGGAATGCATTTGCACCATGGAGTTGGAAGTCAACTGTTTCTTACACTCTCAGGCTGATCCAAATCACCAGACTCCAGTCCATTTTGGGTTTAGTTTTTCTAGGTTTGCAAGCAGGAAGTACAAAATCCAATAGCGAATCAGTTTACATCAGGTCATATATTGTGAAGCAGATTTGTTTTAGGCAGGTTTACTTAAAGTGGAATTGTTCAATATGAGGCAGGAGAAACTAGGGAGGGATCTGGGTCTGAGGTTGTCATTGAAATTAAGCTTGGGTTCACTCTTCTGTCTCAGTTGGACAGTCCTTAAATATAGAATGTGTCAATGTGTCAGACTGTACATGCAGTGCAGCTAGGTGCTGTCAGACTGATTCAAGTCAGAATATCTCTAATGCAGCTGATAAGGTCAGTCAAGGCTGAGTCTAATGATCTATGTGGTGGGGTGGGTGAGCACATCTTGCCTTATGAGAACATCAGAATGTTGATTTTTAACATTTCTGTCACACTATTATATTTGGGAGTGAATATCATATTATTTATTTTAGACAGCCATAACACAGACAGCCAGGGGAAAAACCAACTCCCACTGGAACCCAAGCAGCCTCCACAAAAGACCCCTGCTGTTGTAGCAACCAGACAGGAGATTGGAGCAGGAGACGTTTTCAAGCAAGCATTCTTGAAGATCTAAGAAGAACAAAATTCAAGCCCTCTAGCTATTGTAAATTGTCAGCTAGTTATCAGGAGAAAGAAGAAAACCCTCTGCCTTTTTAAAGCATTTACTAGAGCCATGTCTAAAACGTATGTTCATATCTCCTGAGTCAACTGAAGGACAGATCATGCTTAAAGATGTGTTTATTACTCAGTCAGTCACAAGTATTAAGAAAGACTTATGAAAGATAGCCTTTGTTCCAGGTAGCTCACTTGATATTTTAGTAAAAACAGTCTCCCTAAATCTGATTCTCTTGGCTCCCAAAATTGCTTAATGTCAGAATCAACTGTTAGTACTGTGGAAAGCCCTCCCTAAGAGGGACTGCCTTAAGAGGCTTCCAAGTCATTACATGACTTTGAAGGTGACCACTGGAAGTAAAACTACATTCTGAGGTGGAGGCCCTAGAGTTTAGACTCATCTCACCAGGGGATCTAGCAAGACTAAGGGCTCCAGGGCACTCTGCCTCCTCCTTCTGGCTGGACAGTCATCATTACCTGTCATCTCCATGGAGGAGCCCTGCATAGTAATTTCTATAGAGGGAAAAAACAGCCTATTGGTGGACATTGGCACATGACTCTGTCTTTCTCTAATGCTGACCTTCCTTCCAGTCATCATACCTCAATAAAAGGAGCACCAGGAACAATAACTTGCTTAAGATGTAACTGGGATAAATTTCTCTTCTTTTAGTTATGCCTAAAATTCCAGCTCCCATTCTAGAGATATTTTATCCTAAGTACTATAATCTATATACCCAGGATGCCAACTAATCAAAATGATGCTTAGGCTCATTTTACAAATATAATACATAAGCGTGCAGTGTACAATCATTTCAGAGTTTAAAATTGTTAAAAAATGTATTTACTGTTATAGTTCTCATAAGTCATCAAAAATTTGGAGATAATGATTAAAACTAGAGGCCATTTGTGGACTGCAGATAGAGAGAACAATGCAACCTCAGGAAGTAAGTCCCATCTGGGAACCAGTGCCATGCACAGGCGGCTGCAAGACTGGGTGAAGCTAGACCCCAGCCCCTTCTGGCATTGGACTGGCAAACAAGCAGTACCAATTCCCCCTCCCTCTGTAAGTGACTGGCTCATCTGGAGAATCACAGGCTGTGATGATAGCTATCAAGGTAAAAGGCATTTGAATGCCTGTGGTGCTTTGGTGCTTCAGTGAATTTGCAGGTCTAGGGCCAGTGGTCTGATCATAGGTTCAGAGGATAGAGGCACACAGTGTTGCACCTAGGGGGGATCCCCTTCTGAGGGTGGTAGCCATTGTTGATTTCCTATTGTCTGATTTTGAAGTCCTATATGTTTTCATTATTTTGTTGGGTTGGGTTTTATTCTCTTTTGTTTTGTTTGATTATGTTAAATTCTATGGCATGAGTAGTTATTTCAAAGATAGCAAGAAATATTATGGTAGCAATTTGGGATTTGCTAATGGCTTGTTTTGAAGTCCTCTACTGCATTCATTGTTTTGTTTTTATTGGTTCTATTCTATTCTGTTCTCTGCGATTTTTACTATGTCTGAAGATGTCTGCAGTTATTTTGAATACAACAAAAGCCATTATGGTAACCATTATTGACCTTATAATGATTTGAAGGCCTGTATCACTTGCACTTGTTTGTTTTGATTGGTTTTATTCTGTGTTATCCTCTTTAAAATAAAAAAATAATTAAAACTAGAGGAACTTATGACAAAATATTAAACTCCATTGGTAGAGGGGTCTGAGAGCCAATGAGTTACAATTGCTATTCCAGTCCCTTCAGAACAGTTTCTAGACTTACCTATCAGCTCTAGTGCTCTTGCTTTGATTATACATGCTCTAATTCCTTAAAAATTTGTTTATGCTTGCCTACAGGGTACCAAACCCCAAGGAATCATACAGATAAAACTAATAACAAATATTCTAGATTCCTTTTACCAGGATTCACCAGATCAACCTTTTCAAGAAGAGGGTTAAATGACACATGTAAAGACTTAAATGTATATGCCTACCCAAGATGAGAATGCCTGAGATCTATCAATTACTTTTAGAAAGACCCCCTGTGGAGTATCTTGACTGCCAAACAAAAACTATGGCACCCTTCAACTTGAAGCATGCAGATCAGTCATCACCCTATACTCTTTCACTGCATTTTGGGGCACTTCTTCAGAGGAGAAAATGTTGCAGACAGCTGTTAGGTACAAATAATATAGGCATTTAGACAAAGCTAGACCCTTGAAAGAGACTGTGCAGAAGACAACATACTTTGCAACTGTGGGAGAGACAGGCACCTCAGCTGAGGATCAGACCTCAAGACAAAAGATAAAACAAATGCACCCACATACTTTCTAAAGGTAAAAAAAAATACAGACTGATATTCTAAATAGAAATCCATCACCTTGAGCAAGAGCCCCTGACCCAACCCCCTACAGTAAGAGACATACTCCTGTTTAATACCTACTTGCTACGTGACTTGCTTCCCCATTTGATCCAGATTTAATCAATTTTGCCTGAGCAATAATACTCATAATTTCATTGGTTGAGCATAATTTTGTCCCACCTCTTGACCGCCTTGTTTGTCCCACCTTGCACCCACTGTAGCTTGTTGTTTTGCACTATAAAATTCCTAGAAAAGGCAGTGTTCTAGGCAACCCACACATAAAGCCTTTTGTCTGTTTTCTCAGACCAAATTATTACTTTACCCAGTAAATATATAGTGCTCTTTAAAAACATCAAATTCTCTCTTCTCCTATCAGAGACTTTAAGTGTTTGCCAGTGTTTTCTACATTAAGCTAACACCTTGTTATTTCACAGAGCAAAAACTAGCAAAATTCAGAACTACAAAAGTTTAAAAGAAAGGTATGCATGCTAATAACAAAAACAGGCTAAACTGGATTCACTATCTGTGTTTTCAGGTCCATTGAAGAAATGTCTCCCACCTATAGGTAACTGCATCTAGAGAGACTCAGGTTCCTATGTGTATTCTTAATATATAAATGTGATTGGTTTTTATGTAGTTATCTTGTATCCTGTGGTCTTACTGAAATCATTTCTTCTTTATAGGGGGTTTTTGTTTTGCAGATTTCATGTGGATTTCTATGCAGATATTCTTATAATTTATAAGTGATAACAATTTTTTATCTCTTCGTTTCCAATCTGTGTGCATTTTTTTCTGTTCTTCTTTTGCTGCAGTAACTGGTACTCCCAGTGTTAAGAGCAGACGCCAGTGTCTCCTTTCCAGGTTTAAAAGGATACTATTTAGTTTTTTATCACTGAATTTTACTTTATTTTATCATTTTTTAGCCAATGGATGCTGTTAATCAAGTTGATATAGCTTTCCTTGATTTCTTATGTCCTGGAAGATTCTTCATTTTACCATGAATGGATGCGAAAAGTCAACTCCCAGATTAGTTTTCCAGAAATCATGAGAAGGGAGCTGTTTCTCTGGAGCAGGGTAGCTCTTGTGAAAAATTCTTCTGTTGTATGCCATTCTTCTCTAATTCTTAGACAAGGAACAGACTTTTGTGAAAGCTTTTCTACCTGCAATTGTCAGTAGTTCTGAGGTGGAGGCTTCTCTAGCACACTGTCAGGGACAAAGAAGGTGTAGATAAACCCAGGGAACTGACTGCCACTGCACACCTCAATCCAAAGGTCTCTACTGAATCTGTCTTTTTCCCCTTAAAGAGTCTGCTGTGGCTGTTTGTTTATGTGAAAGTACTTTTAACCATGTGAGCATGGATGAGAAGAAGTGGTGCTTTGCCATTTTGGTTGAGCAAGAAGTCTGCTCTAGCCATTTCTATTCAACATTGTACTTGGTAGGAGTTCTAAAGAGAGCAGCTAGACAAGACAAAGAAAAGTCATTCAGATTGGAAAGGAAGAAGCAAAATTATCTCTGTTTGTAAGTGCCATAATCATGGACACTGAAACAGAAATTTCTAAGGAATCACAAAATAACTTTTAAAATGAATAAATAAGGTCAGTGAGGTTTCAGAATACAAAATCAACATAAAAAATAAATCATGTTTTATAAAATATCAATGTGTAATACAAGATTAAGATTAAGAAAGCAACAATGCTTCCAATAGAATAAGAATAAAATATGTCAGAATAAACTAACAAGGGAACACTGAAAATCTTGTACCCTGAAAACAAAAAAATGCTATCAAAAGAAAATAAGCAAGACGTCAAGAAATGAAAGATATTCCATGTTCATGGATTATAAGACTTAATGATATTAATTTAGAAACTATCCCCCAAATTAATGAATAGCTTCAATGTGTCAAATGGGAAGGCTGAGGAACATACAAACTCCCCACAATGTATGTAATTAGTATTTACTGTATGTAATTTTATTTACTAATAAAAATAAAATTTTTAAAAATTAGAAACATTTTTGTTCTCTTTTTGTTCTGAGATTATGTAACATTAATGTCGTAGCCATGGTCTGCAAGGGAAACAATGTAATACATTACACATAATTTATAGAATTATTTCATAGTAGTCACCCAAACAGTCCAATATAAAAGTCTGTAGGAAATCTGTCCACACACTAGAAACTCAAAGAATCATGACAGTGTCCTGCATGAGTCCGGCTAAATACCTAGAGCTCATTACAATGCCTCTTAAGAATCTAAATTGAGGCCTAAAGCCCATAACAATGACTCATGCAAGTGTTTCTGGATCTGTGCTGGGGAGGCCCAAAGGTCAGAGGTGGAAGCTAGAAAGCCTGAGCTAGTGGAATGAAGAATCTGTACCAGCAGACTGAGGAATCTGCACTGGAGCCAGAAAGCAATGCTCAAGGTAGGGACCACAGATCCCCTGAAAAGTAGCATAGCCATCCTCAGCAACAGATGTTCTAAGCTCCCTGATGATGAGAACAGTAGAGTTCATATAAGGAAACCAGGGCAACGATCTCCTCCAGGAGAATCAAAAGCACCACCTCTACTTCTCCAATTCTCTTTTTTATGTTGTTGGCAACAATCCTTAGGTGGGCGCTCCACATCTGGCACCACACTGATTCAGTTCAGCTGGATGTTACAAGGTGACCAATAATTGTCAATCCACCACAATTAGTATTGGTTTTCCTTATGTAGTTTATAATGTTCATCAGTGAATAATTGATACACGTGAGTAAATTGTCAAATTACTAATTTGCTTTTATTTTTATTTCGAAGAGAATAAAATCAAACAAAACAAAGCAGAATAGAGTCAATCAAAGCAAAACAAGAAACATTGCACATGACTTCAAAAAAGGACAAAAGGAAACCAATAATACCTACCATAATGCCTCTTGTTATCTTCAAAATAACTGCCCATACCATCAGGCATAATATAATCAAACAAAATAGTATAGAATAAAACCAATAAAAACAAAACAATGGAGGCAATACAGGACTTCAAAACAACAGTAAAACAACAGTGCTTACCATAATGCCTCTTGTTATCTTGTAAGCAGTTGCCTATATCATCAGTCATAATACAGTCAAACAAATCAAAATAGAATAAAAGCACTCAAAACAAAACAATGAAAGCAATATAGGGCTTCAAAAAAAGGTAATAAGAAATCAATAATGGCTACCATAATGTATTTTGTTATCTTTGAAACAGCTGCCCCTGCCATCAAATATAATAAAACTAGACAAACTGAAATAGGATAAAACCAAACTAAACAGAACAATGAAAACAAGGGACATACCCAGGCTTGACCCCTGCTCCTAAGGTTCTGAACTCCTCACAGCGAGATGCAAGGTCCTGGTGATGCCATACTCCAGGGTGTATTCTGCCTAGCCACCTGGGTCCTGGAGGTTCTGATCCCCACCCAGTAAGGCAGAGGGTCCAGCAACACACCTGGGGAGTGAGCCCTCACTAGCTGCACAGAGGATTAAGCACTGCCAAGCTCAGCATCCCAGCACAATCCATCAGGGGAATGCCTGGTCAGCCTTGCAGGACACAGAGCCCAGCATACCAGAGCAACCCAATAAAGTATGTCAGGGGAACACACAACCAGCCTCACAGATAATAGAACACAAGGGTCCAGCACCGTAATCCCCGGCTAGCCATGAGGATAGTCAAGGATTGAAGCTCTACCCAGCACAGGATTCCAGTGCAATCCACTGGGAGGCTGCCTTCCTAGCCACACAGGTCCCAGAAGAAAATGACAAAACAAAAGACCAAGGGACAGTCTCAATCCCTCAGCCCACTGAGAACAAACCCAAGAGACACTGAAATAGAAGACACTGGGAGACACACAACTGAACTTTCAGAAATGATAGCAAATGAGGTAAGGAAACAACTCCAGGAAGCTACAGAGAAACTCAAATCAGAAATGATCTCTCAGCTAAAAAATGAAATGACAATCATTATGAAAGAAATGCTGTATGTATCTAAAGAAGATCAAGATAAAAAAAAATAGAAGAACATAAGAAAATGATGGAAACTTTGAAAGAAAAAAATAAAACACAAATAAAATGCATGAAACAGACTCAAAGGGAAATTCAGGAAATAAAAATTCCATGGAAAGTTTGAAAAACCACCTGAAGGAAGCCGAAAATAGAATCTCAGACCTTGAAGGCAGCATGGAAGCTTACAATCACAAAAAAAAATGATCTCTTAAAAATAACAAGGAACCAGGAAACAACAATTCAACAGCTACAAGATGATGCCAAGAGAAATAACATAAGATTAACAGGCATCAATGAAAAACCAGGGGTCAATACTAAAGATCTGCAAAGACTATTTGCAGGAAAAATAGCAAAAAATTTTCCAAACATGGGAAGAGAATCTGAAATACAGGTAACTAAGGCATACAGAACCCCAATTAACCATAACCAAAATAAATCTTCACCCAGGCATATAATGATTAGGGTATCAGAAACACAGCACAAGAACAAAATACTAAAAGCTGTCAGAGAAAAGAAACAGATCACCTATGAACGAAAGCCTATCAGAATCATGGCAGACTTCTCAACACAAACCTTCAAGTCAAGAAGAGCTTGGAGTGCAGCATTTCAAATCCTAAAAGAAAACAACTTTCAACCCAGATTGATGTATCCTGCAAAACTATCCTTAAAAATTGATGGAGAAATAAGATACTTCCATGACAAAGAACAACTGAAGAAATACATGGCCACCAAACCAACACTACAAAGAATACTAAAAAACACTCTCAAAAGAGATAAAGATAGCTACAACCTTAAGAACAACAACAAAAGGAAACCACTAAGCAGGGAAAACACTTAAACAGAAAATGTAGAAAACCAACAAAAGAAAGATATCGTTACAGGAATGAGCCAGTACATATCAGTTATATCAATCAATGTAAATGGTCTTGATTCACCAACAAAAAGAAGCAGCCTGGCAGAGTGGGTTAAGAAACAAAATCCGGCACCGGTGCCACGCGGTGCCAGCTTGCATCAAGGGAGATCTGATCCGCCTTCCGGGGATGGGGGCTCCGCCAACCCGGAGGAGAACCAGAACCGGTCCAACCGGACCGCAACGCGCCGGCACCACGCGGCACCGGTGCGTGGGCTCAGAATCAAGGACACCCCCCCCCCCCAGGTAAGCAAGCTGCTGGCTCTGAGGTCTGGCTAAATTGATGGCAACTAAGGTACATAAAGCAACTAGACACTAGTGTTTTTTCATAG
>RJWM01049678.1:0-11072 GCA_004363535.1 Dasyprocta punctata
ACCTTGTGTGTCTATGTCTGTCAATATGATCAACCCCTATGAAGGTAACGATATGTGATATTGTAACTACTGTCAAACTTCAACCACCTCAGAGTGTAAACCTACAGTGTAATTGTATCAGATCTGTCGTTGTTGTTGTTTGTCTTTCAGGCTTTTTGTTTCTATCTTCTGTGTCTATTTTCTTTTAAATAAAATAAAATAAAAAAAAAATAAGTGAAAGAAATTGGACTCACACAGAAAAATATTGTATTGTCTCCCTAGTGTAAAAAATTTAAAGAGTAAATAAGATCCAAATGGTATAATAGATATTGTAAAAGTGAAAGGGAAAGAACTTGTTCAAAAAGAAAGCACTGGGATGGGGGAAAGGAAAAAAGAAAAAACAGAAAAGATTATATATATATATATATATATATTCTTTCTTACTACAACTACTAATAGTACTACTACTAATATACTACTAATACAGTTTTTATACTACTAATCTCTGTTCCTGAAAAAGAGTGTTTTGTACTTTCATTGTTTGATTGTTTGATCCATTTTGCATGCCTATATCTTGTAATATGAACAACTGCTTTGAAGATAACAATACACAATATATTAACCATTGTTAATCTCCTCTTTGTTTTGAAACTCTGTATCATTGTTTTTATTTTAAAATTTTAAAAATCCCCAAAAAAGAATATTAAGTCTTCCAATCCAATGACATGAGACGTTTCATTGACATTTCTCTTCTCGAATTTTCTTATAAACATTGTTAGTAGTTTTTAGTATACATGAAATTCCTCAGTATATGTATATCCTTTTCCTTTAGTTCTGTTCTCCTTTCCTCCATCCCAGTTGTTCTTATTGTGCAAGGGAAAGAAACTGCTCAAGAGAAATGAGAACTTTTTTTTTTTTAATGGCACCAGAGATTGAACTCACAACCTCACACCTGTCAGACAGGCACTTAAGTCACTGAGCCAAACTCCTGGCCCTGGTTTTTTGAGTTAGGGTCGCACTGTGTAGCTCAGGCCAGCCTTGTGCTCACGTTGTAGCCCAAGCCGGCCTCGAACTCACAACGCTCCTCCTACCTCAGCCTCCTGAGTGCTGGGATTAAAGGCGTGCACCACCAAGCCCGGCGAGAAATGAGAACTTTTAAAAAGAGTTTTAAATTATGTTTTGATAGCTGATTGTTGTTTGCATGTTAATATTCGTGGCTGTAGTTCTAACATCTAAATGCAAAGCTGAGGACTGATGCTAGTATTGTGTGTAGGCTGAGTGGTTGCATGCAGGAGCCAGGGAACACCCACTTACTAATGGGACCTCCACTATAATGGCAGAACTTCCTATTCCAATTGACCTACAAACTCCAACACAAAAACACAAGAATCGTGAGAAAACAAGTAACAATGTGTCTCCAAATATTCAGAACACCATGAAAGTTGATCTTATAGACATAGAAGTAGATGAAGCTTCAGAGAAAACTATATATAATTAGAATTATAGAAGAAATCAAAGAAGGGGCAAGCAGTTGGTTAAACCATTATAAGATGTTCAGTGAGCCTAAAGAAGATACAGATGAACAGCCAGGTTATACTAGGGCACACAGTGCAGGGTACAGAAGATAAAAATGACCATTTCGGTCATGTGTTAGAGGTCATGAAAGGGATCAAGCAAAACCCCTGGAAATAAAAAAATCTAAAGCAAAATCTTTGGCAGTATGCAAAATCTTTGGCAGTAGGCAAAATCTGTCAAAATATAGACTACCGGTACTTCAGTACAAGGTAGATAAAGCAGAACATTAACTCAAGGATCATCAATGAAGCAATAAGAAACAATAAAAAATGATCTCAACCTCTAGATAAACAATATAATGATAGGAATGAGTATATACCTTTCAATTAGGCTGCTTAGTATAAGTGGTTTTAATCTTCAAGCAAAAGATACAAAGTGGCAGATTGGAACAAAAAAATAAGACTTGACCCTATGTTACCTGTGAGAGGCACACCTCATCCACAGAAAGACACACAGACTGAAAGTGAAAGGATGGAAAATGATACCCCTAACAGCTTTGGAGCCTCAAAGCAAGCTGGAGTAGCTATTCTAATTTCTGCCAAAGTTACTTTCAAAACAAAACTGGCGAGTAGAGACCAAGAGGATGATTAGGTATTGGTAAAAAGAAACATTCACCAAATAGAAGTAACAGTTGTAAATTATATGCTTCAAATATTGGCCCACCTAATTTCCTAAAACCAGATCTACCGAATATAAAGGGATAGATGGACAAAATGCAATTATATTGCCAGATTGAATACCCTACCACCTCAAGTAAACAGGTCATCCAGACCAAAAAAAAAGAAAGATCAGAACTAAAGAACACCGTGAATAAACGGATTTAACACACACTTGCAAAGTATGGCAAGACCTCAGCTCATGAACGATTCCAGTTTGCTCTGCATCAGGAGACACACCTGACCTTGGCCAGCCGCCCTGCACCAACACGCATGCGGCCGTCTTCCCCACTCTGGCATGTGGTTGTGGGCTCCTTGAGAAGAGACTGTGGTTGCAGACACACCTGTGCATACAGGCTGTGAAGCTTCTGTCTGGGCTTTTTAGCACACACAGTAATGTCAAATTTTACTCTAGAACATGGCTCCAAAGAAAGTGCAGAGCAAAGCAGGGTGTGAAAAGAATGAACACAGTCATAATGAAGGTGTCAGAGCCAGCAGAGCAGTAACG
Organism: Dasyprocta punctata; assembly: GCA_004363535.1. NCBI lineage: Eukaryota > Metazoa > Chordata > Mammalia > Rodentia > Dasyproctidae > Dasyprocta > Dasyprocta punctata. The sequence continues at coordinate 2,719 of RJWM01049678.1, forward strand.
AAGGTAACCAATTTGCGAAGTGGCAATGAAGGTGACAAAAATGTGCAGAGTAACAAAAAATGAAACAAGAACATGCAGAACAAGAATGTTAAGAGAAGGCTTTGAAGAAATTAGCCATTGAACTGAAGAAGGAAACTGTAGAAAAGCATGAGTGTGCTACTTGTGTGGCTGATCTGGCCCCCCAGTACCAGATGGTTGAGTCAACTATCTCGACTGTTTTGAAGAATTAAGATGCTATCAAACTATCTAATGTAAAAGCACAGGACAAAAGCAGAGTACACAAGTGCAGGAAAAGAGAAAAACTTCTGTTAGTGTGGGTGAGTGAGAAACAGCTGGCGGGGGTACTGTTAGTTAGTGTGGGTGAGTGAGAAACAGCTGGCGGGGGTACGGTTAGTGATACTATGGTCTGTGAAAATCCCAGGAAACTGCGAGAAAATCCATCTGCACATGCAGCAAGCAACGAATGTAAAGCCATTAGAGGGTGGTTTGATAAATTCTGCAAAAGTGGCATCCACCATGGGATAAGGCATGGTGAGGCTTCCAGTTCTGACCAGGCCACCACAGAAACCTTCAAGGAAGAATTTGCAGAATTCGTGAAGGCAGAAGGATACGTCACTCAACAACGATTCAACTCCAGTGAAACAGGGCTGTTCTGCAAGAAGATGCTGAAAAGCACCTGTATCACTCAGGTGTTGGAAAGAACCTGCTCAGGCACAAGCCCAGGGAGCACGCACTGACCATTTTGCTATGTGTGAATGCAAGCCCTGACCTGAAGATTAAGCCACTACCGGTGCACCATTCCCAGAACCCTGCTACATTGAAGAAACAGAATGTGTACAAAACCAGACTGCCTGTCATGTGGCGGGACAATGTCAAGGACCAGGTCTTAAGGCGATTGTTCAAGGAATGGCCACTTAGGGTGCTTCCACCCAAAACCGAGAAATCTCTTTCTGACAACCAGCTCCCTGGAAGGTGCTTCTTCTGATGGGCAATTCCCCACCACACCCTCCAGCCTTGCTGGGTGATGTGGATGCCGAGTATGACGTCCTGAGGATAAAGCCCCCTCCCGTGACACCTCTTCTGCAGCCCGTGGGCCAGCAACTCATCTGCAAGCATCTTTAAGAAGCTCTATGCTAAGGTGCTCTTTACCAGGTGTTTTCATGTCACTGAACGTCAGAGACCACATCGAGGCGGCACAGGGCAAGGTTTAAAATTGATCAATTGACTTTCTATGTTAACATGTGTGTCTGTTCCAGGCCTAAGTGACTTGTCTGATCAGCCAGCGGCTGTCATGCGGAAACAGAACTCTCTGCGCCAACAGTCGTGGAAGAGACCTGGAGAACCTGTGACATGGAGACTCCTCTGAAGGAAAGATGACACCACAGCCGAGGACACGGACTCTCACTCAGAATGCCAGGGCAGTAACTGCCAATCTTACAGACGAAACCGGTCTCTCACTAAGCGAAGATTTACTGTGTGGAATGACTTCGTTCCACTTTCACAAAGCCTTGCTCGCGCTCCCACTTTTTGCCTCAGCTCTTCCCCACACTTCTCTGCATGCCCCTGATGTGCTCTGTTCCCAGTAGATAGTGGTCAGCTTGGAGAAGTTGGGGTCTTAGCCACAAGAGCTCTGATCTTCCCGGACCCACAAAGGCCACGTTACTTTTGTCCTCGTCTTCTATCCTTCACCGCACACACACGAGGGACTGGGAGACTGGCCAACCCTGCTAACTAAAGAGATCTCTTTGAGTCTGAAAGAGTTTTGGAAGAAGCGTTTCAGCGTCCTCCACAGCATCTGCTCACTGACAAAGCCTGGGAAGATGTCACATACTGGACCCTAAACTCAGCCTGGAGGAAACTGTGGCCAGAATGTGCCACTGGATGAGACCTTGAAGGGTCTGATGCACAGCAAGTGGAGGAGACTCTGTCCATGGCGGGAGTGTGAGTGTGAACCATGATTGTGCAGACAGAGGAGCTGGCTAGAGAGCACGAGGCGGGGCTGACGGTGGAAGAACTTGCTCAACTCCAGAGTTAGCACAAGGCGCTTGTTCATGAGCATTCTTCACAGGCAGAGTTTAGCAGTGATATGATAAAATTCATTATGCAATAATGGAATGAGTGTCTGGATCTCTTTGAGAAGCAATACCCCAACTGAACTATCATGATCAGGATGTTGAATTTCACAAATGATAACATGGTCTCTCATTTCTGGAGGAATCTGCAGCACAGGATAAAAGCGAATGACATTATTCATAATTTCCATCAAAATTGACACTACAGCTAAGAGACAAAGAGTGGAAGCCCCTGAAGAATATCACCCCAGTGTCCTCGATGGGTGGGATGTTACCTCCACCCTTCCTATCTTCCATGCCAGAAGTTACCTCAAGCAAATTTAGTGCCCTCTCACTTCATGCTGTACTGCACTTTGTTTTATGACTTTGTGTTAAAAAATGCATCAGGCTCTGAACAGATTAACGTTATGTGCATGAGACGTGGTGTGCAGGACTGTAACTGCAGCCCGGGCAAGTACATACTAATTCTGAAAGTTAAAATCCAGTGCCTCAGTCTCACTGCAGTGTTTCAAAGGCCCCGCGTGGGCTGTCAGGGATTGGTGGGCGATGCAATGAGAACTCGCCCATCTACCTGGCAGTGCTCTTGGCACTGTAGCCCTGTGTCTGTGGCCTTTGAAAGCAAAAGGGAACAAGGCTACAACGCCACAATCGCGGGTAGGTGGTGCCATGATCCCTGGATCAAAAGGCAGGAACCCCTGAGGGACAGCATCTGAGGGCAGGAACCTCTGGGTGCCTCCTCCATGGGCTCCCGACGTAGTCAGGCCTCCTGCCACCCCAAAGAGAAGGGAGATAATGAGACAAAGCTTGGTCACTGCACTGTATCTCTAGGGCACAGGGAGTTGCGGTCCCAGTGCAGTGCGGAGCCAGAGCCTCCATAATTGGCCACTGGAGACCCCGAGGCCCAGTCCTGCCACACACACAGAATCCTCCCCAGCAGGCGTCCTGCACACACGGGGCTCCCCATGCTGCCCGGCTGATGGGGCCGGGAGAGGAGGCCCCTTCCTCTGTTACTCCACGAGACCACAGAGCAGGACAGGGCAGTCAGTCTCAGCGCTGACCTGTGCCGCTGGCCTCCTCACACCCCTGCTCAGGACACAGAGGTGCCTCGGAGACCCCAAGGTGACGGAGCCCTCTGCGTCCACCCCACCATCCTCTGCGCAGAGCTGTTGGGGAGCCCTCAGACCTGGAGAGGTGCTGAGAGCTGTGTCCTCCGCAAGTCCTGCGAGGTAAGAGCAGCTCCCCGCCTGTCATCTCTCAGGAGAAGAGCGAGGTCACCAGCACATGGACGCAGCCCTGCAGTGGTGTGCAGGGTGCACATTGGGGCCCACCATGCCAGAGCCTCCCAGGTGCCCCCAGGAGGAGATAGAGCACCCCATGGTCCTCCCCACCAGGGCCCCCACAGGGCAGCTCCTGACTCCCTCCTGGTGACCACCAGAAGAACAAACCCACCATCTAGGTTGCTTCTGCACATCTCTGCTGAGGCAAAGACAGGGAGGGGAAAGGGACGGGAACTGGGTACTGGAAAGGACAGAGGCCATTGGCATCTGCCATCTAAAGGGAAAGAGCGAGGCTCCCTGGCAGCCCCAACTCAGAGGAAACCAGCAAACAGACCCAGCAGTGCCCTTAGGGAGGGGCTCCTGCAGCTCCCCAATGGTCAGGGCACAGTCTTGCCCTTTCTCACAGCACCAGCCTGAGCCCCAGCCTTCCCACGACCTGTGCAACTTGTAGGCACTGGCGGGAAGGCCCTGATATCCTCCAGCAGGCAGGATGACAGCAGGCTGACAGCCCCCGCAGTCCAGGTTCAGAGCCCTGCTACAGAGGTCGAGCTCCACGCTTCAGGGGAGAGGACAGAGACCCCTGCCCAGCACGGGGAGGGCTGCAGCCCGCTGTGCGTGCGACAGGGACGTGGAGTGATCAGACCACTCAGGGTCTGGTACAGGAGGTGCTCACAGCCCTGTGTGCATTAGGCAGTGAGCAGCAACATCAGGGACAAGTGGGAGGGACCCAGGAGGCCGCGATCCTCTCCAGTAGTGCCCTGGGGACAGGAGGGCAGTGGGCCAGAAGCAGGCCTGGGGACATTCTGGTGTCCGCCATCTACAGCCACCCAGCTCTGCACTGCTCACTGCATCCTCAGAGTGGGACTCGGTCTCCGAGCCGGCGGGGACCCAGCACAGACTCGGGACTGAGGTAAATCGGAGACAATGTCCCATTTCAGACCTCATCTGGAAGAGCAGAGGCCAGTGGGCATGCTTGCCCCTGAGGGTCCCTTTGCCCCAGGTGAGGTGTGAGTGTGGGACCATGAGCTCTGGCTTCCATCGCGCTCTCTCCACAGTTGTCAGACTTGAGGCCATGACGATGCACAGACATGAGAACCTCTCAGCTGGTCCCTTGCGGGAGTTTGTGCTGGAGGGATTCAGGGGAGGCCTGGAGACCCAGGCCCTGCTCTTCGCTCTGTTCCTGGCCCTGTACGCGGTGACCATCGTGGGCAACCTCACCATGATCATCGTCATCTCCCTGGATGCCCGCCTGCACTCCCCCATGTACTTCTTCCTCAGGAACCTGTCCTTCCTGGACCTCTGCTACTCATCTGTCATTGCCCCCAACACCCTGGCCAACTTCCTCTCCTCCTCTAAGGTCATCAGCTTTGGAGCCTGTGCCACCCAGTTGTTTTTTTTCTCCTTTCTTGGTACTACTGAGACTTTCCTCTTAGCTGTGATGGCCTATGACCGTTTCATGGCCATCTGCAGTCCCTTGCGCTACCCCGTGACCATGTCCTCCATGATGCGTGCCCGCCTTGTCCTGAGCTCCTACTGTGCAGGCTGCCTCAACTCCATCGTGCAGACCAGCCTCACGTTCCAGCTCCCCTTCTGCAGCTCCAACCGCATCAACCACTTCTTCTGTGACGTGTCCCCCCTGCTGCACCTGGCTTGTGCTGACACGGCTCTCAATGAGCTGGTCATGCTTGGTGTCTGTGGGTCCATCGCTGTGAGCACTACAGTAACAGTCCTGGTGTCCTATGGCTACATCATGGTAACCGTCCTCAAGATGCGTTCAGGATCCAGGGCACAAAAGGTCTTCTCCACCTGTGGCTCCCACCTCACAGCCGTGTGCCTGTTCTATGGAACCCTCATTGTCATCTATGCACAGCCGGGGGACGTGGAGTCCACAGAGCAGGGCAAGGTGGTCTCCGTCTTCTACACCCAGGTCATCCCGATGCTCAACCCCCTCATCTACAGCCTGCGGAACAAGGACGTGAAGGACGCCCTGCGGAGGCTGGGACAGCGACGGGCGGCCCCGTAAAGAGTGTGGTCAGAGAGCGACAGAGTGCTGGGGATTCTGGGGGTGGAGGGAAGGGCACCGAATATTCCACCGCCTGTCACAAAAACAGAGTATGTGAATTCTGAGTGACTTTGGTCAACTGTGATTTTTTTTATTTCCACCCATCCTTCCACCCAAGTTCAGGTTTTTGTGAAAGTAGTCATTAACCAAGCTTTACCAAATGGGAGTTCTTTCCCCCACAGGAGTGATGGTCCAGGAATAGAGCAAACCCAAATCCCATCCCCTTTGGTAACACACTGAGCAGATGATTGATCAGAGAGCCTCGATATGAGAACTAATGCCAACATCCTCCGGTTCAGATAGAAAGATTTCACCTTCCGAGTGTCTCTCCTTTATCCTCAACATATCTAATATCAATATATCAAGGAAATCCTATGCTGTGCATCTGAGGCCCACACTTTGCAATCCTAGTTGACGACATCCTCAAATGGACAGCCTGAGCAGTGTGCTCCTTTCTGGCTTCAGCTCACTGGCTGCACCCGCTGCCCTGTGCTCCCCATGCTCTGAGCCCTACAGTGCAGCCCGGTGTCCCTGCCGCTGCTGAGAGCCCATCAGACACCCGGCACCCTGACATCTGCTCGGCCCCAGCTAGGGGCCCAGGTAAATCCAAGGGGCTTCCTGGCCCCCACTTCCTTCTAGCCCAACCTGGTTGCTCTTTTTTATGGAAAAACATTAAAACATAATTTCATAACAAAACAATAGGAGAATAACAATAGTTAATACATTACATGCTGTTATCTTCTAAAGTAGGTGCTCAGGGTACTACATATCAGCATTAAAATTTCTCCAACCAATATTAGCACAAACCTTCTTTTTTAATGAACTAAGAGACACTAACAGTGTAACTCACTGGCATTTTCCCCTTTTCCCTACTGTTCTTTTCCCTTTCGCCCATCCTAGTTCCTTAGTCTGGTTGCTCTTGACCATAGCAATTGCTGTCTCTGATGAAGTGTGTAGCTGAATTTGTGGTATGTTCAGCATAGAGAAGAGTGGGGAAGGAACAGTGTCATTACTTGGTGTCCACTTCTTTTGCTGACCCAACTCTTCCGTGCACTGCCCAAGGGGCTGGATTCAAAGCCAGGATAAACCTCCACACTCCACATTCATCCTGATGCCTAACCCAGACCCTAGAGTCACTCCTTTGGGTTCCTTCAGAGGTGTCCCTCTGCTAGAGCTGCCCATTGTGTGGTCAACACCAGGATACTGTCCTCTTCCTGTGGGGAGGTCGATGGAGACCCAGCCTGTTTCTCTGATACCCATCCTCAGTCTCCCTGCTATCCCTTCTCTGAACATCTGTGGGAAGAGAATAACAGTGTTTCTGTCCAGTTATCCCTCCGGACATTCTCCAGATCTCCATCTCCTCTCTTCTAACCATCCTGCCCCAGCATGGAGATCTCCAAAGCGTAGTTCTTCTTTTCTGGAGTGCTTTGTGTCTATCTGATGCAAATTACTCTTTTCATTGATGGGTCCCCCAATTTCTGACCTAGGTTGACAAATATTTTCTCTTCTGCTGCCATAACCGTGGTCTCTTCTTCCATCTCCACCTCTGTCTCTGCATGGCTGTACACATGCATGGACAGGCACATATACATATACATATACATATATATATATATAGGCTTGAAAAAAGCTACATCTTTGTCTCAACCACATTAATCTCGAATTGAATGAGGAAAAAGTTATTTTTCCTACTGAAAGTAGAATTATTCTAACTCTCCCATTCGGCAGGTTGACTCTTCACTCTTCTTATTTCCTTTGCTTTACAGAAATTTTTAAGTTTATACCAGAATTCTATTTGTCAGAGTTTTCCTTGTTGTCTATGCCTTTGGTGCCATACCCACAAAATCTTTGCTCATGTCATGAATCTTTCTCTTATATTCTTCTAGGAGTTCTACACTCATTTCTGCTCAGGGCTCTAATCAGTTTCGAGCCAGGTTTTGTATATGGGATCCAAAAGACCCAACTGCAATATTTCCCATGTGCACATCCGGTTTCTCCAACACAGCTTGTTGAAGAGACTGTCCTTTCAAATTAAATGGTCTTGACAGCCTTGTCAAACCCCACATGATCAGGGGTTATTTCCAGGTGCTCTTATTTTTTTCTGTTGATTTATGTGTCCCTCTTAACACCAGTACCATGGTATTTTGTTTAGTATAACTTGCAAGATGTTTTGAAATCAGTAAGCATTAGATCTTCAACTTTATTGTTCTGTTTCAAGTTGCTTTGATCATTTTGTGTCTCTTAAGAAGTCCCATGAATTTTAAGATGAAACATTCCTTTGTGGAACAAAACATCATGGTGATTTTAAAATAGATGGCGTTGAATCTGTGGGGTGCTCTGAGTAATACTGATTTTCTAAAGAATATTAAGTCTTCCACTCGACGAATGTGGGATGTCTTTCCTGTAGTAGATTTTCCATAGCATCTAACAGCATGTGTAGCACTTTTCCGTGCAGAAGTTTTCCTGTTGTTCTTTCAGGATCATTCCTAATGTTTCCACCTGCGCTCTTTGCTGATCCTTGCAACCTGAAGGGATCCCCTGTGTTCCTGGATCTCTTTATCTTTCTTTCGTATAACTTTGATGATCTTTGCAGTGTTCTAATAAATATGGACATCAAAGACCCACACACACTGAGGAAGTAATAAAGATGCCCAGCATCCTTTGCCATTTTGTTCTAATGGTAACACCTCAAAAACTACAGTACACTATCACAACTGGGAAATTAACATCACTGAAATGTATCAGACTTCCTCAGTAATCAATATGTGTGTATATATTCATTTGGGGGAGGGTGTTCATGTTTAGTTTGACTCAACTTTAACACTTGTGTACTTTTATGTGACCAGCACCACACGCAGGTGCAGAGTACATCCATGCCAATGATGGCAACTGCTGACCTTCAGAAGCCACAGTTATCTTGCTCCTCCTCGACCTCACAAACAT
>RJWM01049679.1:0-10900 GCA_004363535.1 Dasyprocta punctata
CGGTGCGGCCCTACCTCCTAACAGTCGCGCAGTTGACTTTGGGGTGTCTATTGCTTGGATTTGGATTGCCTCCCGAAGGCCCACGTGTTCAAGGTGAGGACTCCAGCCCTTGGAGGTGGCAGGGGCTCTGAGAGGTGAGGCCTGCTGTAGTTGGAAGCTCCCGGCATGTGGAGATGGACCCTTGGAGGGCATTGTGGGAGTTCTGTTTCTTTTCCCCCTTTCCTTTGCTGCTCAGCTGCCATTTACTTCCTCCTCCATGGGCTCCCAGCATTACGTCCCGCTGCACCACAGGACACCTGATCATAGACGGAAACAGCTGAAATCTGAACCAAGAGAAATCTGTACTCTGTTTAGTTTTTTGAGACAGGGTCTCACTGCATAGCCCAGGCTGGCCTTGAACACGCAGCCATCCTGTCTCAGTCTCTCGAGTGCTAGGGTTATAAGCGTGTGCCAGCATGCCTCACTAATGTGAGTGTTTTTAAAGACACATTTAGATAAACTGAAGCAGATTGAAAGATGATATAACATCTTACATTTTCGTATTTAGTCTCAACTATGGTTAAACATTAATTTGGGACTTTGTACTGGCTTTCTAGTGACTCTTACAGAAATAAATTCAGTCAATAGCCATCTGCCAACATATATACTAGATACTAGTAGAGCTTTGTTTTTGAAGTGATGAAAAATAAAAGTAGTAGTTGTAGCTTTTTTCTGCCACGTCTCGATAGAGAGTTGTGAGCACCGCTATAGTCAGCCTGTTGTGCTGAGACATCGGCTGTGGGACGTGGACTCTGTAGCCCTTGCAGAATACATGTGAAGGAATGTGGCCCTGGAGTTAAGAAGTAGGAGTGTATCAGTGTGATAAAAGTATTTACCACGAAAACTCAGGGACTTTTGGATGAACAGGAAGAAAAACTTCAAATAATTTAAAAAACATACAGCTAGTAAGCCTCTGCGCACACAGATTGTTTCCCCCATGTGCTCATCCTCATCTCCCTTTATGTTTATGATCTCCAACTAGCAGGCAGTGTTACCAGTCTCTCTGAGGCCTATTAACTGGCAGCTTTTATGAATACTGAAACATTTCTTTAAAGACCTATTGTTTCGCAAGTCATCTGACCACATCTGGGAGATTATTGTGCTTATCCAGAAAACACAGTCTTCATTCACAAGTTGTCTTTGTGTAAGTGGTGTGAAAGTCTGCATCATATCATAAGGTCACGAATTCTTAAAATAGCTAAAATAAAGTTGCCTCTATAGCACCAATAGCAATAAATTATTTTTTCCTCTTGGGTTTTACAAACCTAGACACATATTGCAAGAATGAGAAGGTTAAGGCTTTTGTTTTGTAGAGTTAGTGTGACTTTTTGTAGAGTTAGTATTTGTATACACCAAGGCCATGGAAGAAGGCCTTGGTGTATACAAATAGGAACTCAGATTTTATTTTAAATCAGTAATAGGCAATGCAGTGTTACAGAGGATAAAGTGTTTACAACTCATATATAATCTGTTATTAAAGACAAATTAGACTTTAAGCAACTGTCCAGGACTTGATAATAGAATAGATTTTAACTAATACCCTGGGACTGGTTTTATGCTGTCTGTGGAAGATTGAACATCTTTAAAAGCACTTTTGAAGAATCTGTTCATCTGTAACACAAGCACTTTGTAAACCATTCTGTTTTTCATCCTCTGCTTTAAACTTACTTGTAACGAGTAAGAATTAATATAGATGAATTTTATTAGCATCACTCATATGTGTGACAAATTCCAGATTAGGTCTCAGTGCTTTCAAGTACTGAGTACTCTAAAGTTTAACCTGGTATCTTACCACCTTCGTATATAGTACAAATTGTTTATTTTTTTTAGATGAATTATTTCTAGCAGTACTTATGTTTGATTTACTTTTATAGATTCAATTTTAAGTTGCTTAAAAAGCTTTTTCTGGTTTTTGTTTTCTTTTTTTTCCTTTGGAGGTGCTTGGGAATGAAGCCCAGGGCCTTGTGCATGCTAGACTCATACTGTATCAGTCAGTTATACCACAGCGGAAAGGAAATTCTTTTACTCATTTTCTTCTGTTTTCTTCTGGGTTATCATTTGTTTTGTTTTTATTTGTAATGTTTTCATTTGTGAAACGAAATTACTTTGTGTGCAGTCATAAAATTTTACCTCTTAAAGGAATCTAAGCAAATGTTTAGTCAGCTGTGTATGTGCATACTTGGACTACACATTTGCAATCAACTGCAATACCATATTCAAAAGTATATTAATAAGTTAACTAATAAACTAAGTTAAAGCTAGTGAGTTAGTGGCAGATTGTTCTGCATTTTGTTCATTGGTTTTGCTTTTGGGACAGGGTCTCACTATGTAGTCCAGGCTGGCTGTGAACTTGATGTGTTGCCCAAAGTGTCTTTATACTCAGTTATTCTCCGTCCTCAGGCTCCCACATGCTAGGATTATAGGCTCTCACCATGCCTGGTTTCCCTTTGAATTTTAAGACCAGTTTTCTTTCTCGTGTATTTCAATTAACTTTACCCAAATGGGAAATGAATGCCCCTATTGGATGTCCAGTTGAATTATGTGACTGCAGATATACCCAGCTAGTTTTGGTAAGTTCTGTTGAAACCAGCAATATTGCAGTAGTTTGGTCTACCTGAGTGGCAGCTGGGAGGTGTCTTTGCTGGGATCTTAACATGCACAGTACTTTTGTGTGCTGTGATGTGCACGTGTATGTATTCTCGTGTTGCTAAGATCCTGAAAACTGTTAGCTATCAGTCCTGCACATAGGATAAGTAAATAGAATCTCCTTTGTGTTAAAGAAAAGATATTATTAGGTGCCATTTTCTCACCTGCTAAGGACATATAAAATTAGTAAAAGACATAATTTCCATTGTACTTAGCTTTGGGAAGTGACTTTATTTTTAGGACCTTTAAGGCATATTTTAAAAAATTGCAAACAAGTTCTTTAGGTGCTTTGTAGGTTTTAGAGTTCAAGGGATAAACCTGGGTTCAGCGGGTCCATCCCTTACTTTTCTACTGTAAATTTATGTTTCAGCATTATAGTAACTGGCTGTGCGTCTCAGTACCTTTCCCTGAGGGATACAGGAAGCAGTCTGCGTGTTTACTCGCTTGTTGTGGTGAGTGCAAGGTGTGCAAATGAGTGCAAAAGTGGCAAAGTGGGATTTAGACCTGCCTTGACGCACCGGACAGCTGGTTTTGCATGTTTACCTGTGCGTCACAGAGGGTCCAGTAGAGCCACATGACTCCAGGGTTTGTTAAAGGAAAATTTTCTATTGATTTTTCTGGTGTATAAGTAGCCCAATTTAGTACAGTGGAACATGAAAAATCACATTTGCAAGTTTTGGAGGAGGTCTAAAGTGAACCATCAGTTTACTCATGCATGGATGGTGGAGATGATCCATTTGGTAAAGTCATGCTTTCATACAAGAAGAGTGGTGTGGGTAGGTGATGATGATGATGATGATGATGATGATGATGGCAGCGATGATGATGGCAACTACTTTGGTGTCAGCCATGTGGGCCTGTGACAGTGAAAGGGAGCAAGAATCGACTGATAGACACACAGGGAATGCAGACCTTGATTCAGATAACAAAGAAAACCAGCAAGGCGAGTACGGATTTGGCCTAAATGTTGCAAAATGGCCACGCAACCCAGTGGAAGGATCCAGTGTTAGAACTAGGTCTGAAAATACAGGGAGGATCTTAGCAGGGGTGGAACGTACTGGATAGAAAGGCAGCACTGCCATTCAGTGTTGGAAATGGAAACGGATGAAACGCTACAAGGTGTCGTGAGATGCACAAAGGCTGGAATGCAGGTGAAGCGTTCCGTCTGCGCACGTGGCCATATTCCAGAGCGTGTGCATTGCGACCCTTCATCGGGTGAGCCAAAAGCCTCCACGGGTCCGCTGTGCTCAGCAGGGTTTTCTCCTGGTGATCGCAGGGATGCAAAAGCTGACAGAAAAGCCATAGGTCAAAATGTGGCATAAAAACGTGTGCCCTTGTAGATGCACAGCCTTGCTGTGCTTTCAGCGTAGACACTGATCCTGGAACTCGGCCGTCAAGTCCTCCTTCGTGTGGTAATAAACCGAATGATGCTGTGAGCGGGTTATGCTCCCTTCGCCCAAACTGACTGGAACGTGACGCTGGACGACTGCTTTACCAGTTTCAAGCCGATGTCACGTCCGCAGCGGGGACAAGTTGACCAGCCCAGGAACTGCACACAAGAACAAAGCAGAAATTCCAAGCGAGGCGTTGCGATTTCAAAGCAGAACTGCACAGGACAACCTTTGGATCTCAGAAAGATGTAACATTGGCTTAGAGATGGCAAAGAAAAGGCAGCCGGCACTGCTGATGTCAGCGTTCACCGCGATGGACAGACTGATGGGGAAACCGCAAGGAAACAGAAGCCCGAGCTGGAGGCTTCCCTCAGCAGAATGGTGAGCTGGGCGGCAGCTGTGTGTCACTGTGACGCGTCGGCCAAGGGCTGTGTCTCAGTCGGTCCTAGACGTGCGTGGCAGAAATAGTTTGATAGTTTACAGAGAAAATAGCAAGCAACAGACGGCAGAGATTTCCTTAGAGGATGGGGACTGGAGGTCCTAAGAGGTCACTGACGGCAGGGGGAGCCGAGTGTTTCTGCCCAGGGAGCTGAGGGCGCACAGCAGGCGCCGCGTCCCAGGACCCACGAGTGCAGCAGGAAAGCCCCAAGCTGTGGCCTGGGCCTCCAGGGAGGGCAGGAAGATGAAGTGTGCGTGCCAGTGGTGTCAGCGACGCTCGTGTCCGGAATGCGCAGTTGTCACGTGTGAGGACGGCCCTGACTGTGAGTGAAAGCGCGATGTTTCTGCGGTTGCATTTTGTTGGTGTTTTCTTTGTGGCTCATACAGGAATTTATTTCTCATGTTGAATTTTAGGTTTTGTAAGCAAGTGCACAGCTGATATGAAATGCTGATGTCTATTCTAAACTCATACTTTGTTTGTTTTGGGGTTTTTTGTTTGTTTTTTTGAGATAAGGTCTTGCTGTGTAGCCCAGGCGGCCATTAAACTCACAGCACTCCTCCTGCCTCAGCCTCCTAAATGCTAGAATTACAGGCATGCACCACTATGCCTAGCTCATTACATATTTGATATTTTATTTTATTGACATTATATCTCCCTGCTAAGTGCATGTTGTACAATAGAGCAAGAAGCTCCTGACAAAACAGGAAGACAGGTGACAAGGCTGCCACACAGGAAAGGAAAGCTAAGCACATGTGATGCCAGTGTTGGTTTTGTAAGCAAGTACACAGCCAATGTGAAAATGTTGATATCGATTCTAAATGCACAATATATATTGGGAGGTGGATTAAAAATACATTAAATAAGGTAGTGTATGTGAAGCAAGTCACAGTGCCTGACACACATAGCTTATAGATGTTGAATTGATAATTATAATTTTCTAGAGCTTTCACTTAAACTTTTTGTTTTGTTTTTGCTCTGTTTTGGTTTTGTCTCCATTGGTTATCTTCAAGTAAATCATATTTCAAATGCTCAGGGCCATATCTGGTCTCTTACCAGAAGTGGTTTGATTTAGTTTGAAATAAATACCTTCCTGAAACTCCACTTCACATAGCATTAAAGTGTTTTGAAAACAAGAATGGAAAGATAAAACTCACAAAGAAAGAGAGAACAGAGGGAAGAAGCACTGCGGCCATGAGATTGCAGGCGCCAGTTGGAGGGGAGCGTGGAATGCAGGGTTTACTAGTGTTGCTTCTCCCGGGTCACCGTCTGTGGGCTCTTCCTCGCCTCGCCGTCCGGGTGTGCTCACCCACATTCGGATAGCCCGTCACGTCAGGCCTGAGGAGTGTAAGAGATTGTAGAGGGTAGAAAAGAGCTGTAAACCGCAGAAAGCACGGCTAGACCGCAGATGAATATAGCACTGGAGCCACAGAATACGAACATGGCCACAAAGGAGCGGAAGAGCGGTAAGAAGGATCATTGCTTCTGCACACAGAAAACCATGAGTTTCTTGGTTGAACAACTTGGTGAATGAAAAACAAAACTCCACCGCGTGAAATTTCAGACTGTCTGGCCCGGTCATTTAGCTACTAACCTGTTACAGTAAACCACAGATATTTATGGGGAAGGTCGGAACAGTTAATGATGGCTCCATAGAAAGTTGAGCAGATAAACACAAAGAACCCGTTCAGCATGAAACATAGTACCAGAAAAGTAGTCATGGTACATCCCTTGGTCAGTAGTCATGTTATATCACTCGGTCAATTTCAAGCAGTATTTACAGAGTCACTGTAAATGTGCTATTTTCCTTTTTGTGTGAAGGAAAGACTACCAGATCTGCTTTTAGTTGGCTGAGGGGCTCTGGCAAATAATGTGGTCTCTTGAGGTGCATGCTTCTTGTGCCTGCCGCAGCAGGCCATCATAACTTTGGTGGCTTGGAGCAACACGTTTGGTTTCTTACAGGATTTTTTTTGGGCGGGGGCAGGGTCTTGCTGTATAGTCCAGACTAGTCTTGAACTCACTTTGTAGCCCAGGCTGGCCTCGAACTCCCAGCAATTCTCCTGCCTCAGCCTCCTGAGTGCTGGGATTACAGGCGTGTGCCACCATACCTGGCTGTTTTCTTACAGTTCCGATGTCAGCAGTCCAGTACTGCTGATTGTATTGAAATAAGTCATCATAGACCATCATACTATATTGTATGTTATTTGTGCAATATTTATGGTATTTTACCCATAATTTACTGAAATTAGGCATCCAGTGTATGGTACACATATGTATACACATGTATGTATAGTAGAGAAGCAATCTCATCGGGCCCCAGGTGGCCAACACTGAAAACTACATTACAGTGTTAGTATTTGAAAAGCTCTTTCAGATCACTCTATCTGCCTACCTCTCTTTCCTTTCTTTCACCTATTTTGTACTTCAGTTCTTATGCTTGGAATATGTAACTTCAGCCAGATGCTGACATCTACACAGAACAGAAGGAACTCTTTGTTCACTTCAGATTTCTCACTGAGAGATGAGAACAGCGAATTCCTTGAGTTTTGCATTTAGCAGTTTTGTCCTTGAAAAGGTCACTGTAGAGTTGCTTAGAAATTCTTTCAAAAAGAAATTTGAAAGGTTGGGCATGGTGGTACATACCTATAATCTCTGCACGATGGCCGTGGGTTCAGGAACAGCCTGGCTACACGGTGAGACCCTGTCTCAAAAGCGGGGCGGGGGGAGAAAAAAGAAAAACCCGGGAGCCTCCTGCAAACTTCCCATTGTGTTAAAAGCTGCAGAATTTATACCAGCTGGCACAAGGTTAATTTGTATTGTAAACTCAGAAGGGCAAAATACAGACACTACACTTAGGATAGAACTGAACTATAATGCCTGAGCAGCGATCGCCTGTGTAAATACTTCCTCTGTGAAATACCTTGCTTTGCTGTATGTTGTGACTCTAGCTGACTGTTTGTGCTCTGTGGTGCCCTGTGCTGTGACTCATTACACAGGTGGCTCTGTCACCTGAGGGCCACTGCTGGTGAGCCAGACTCTGGAAGCCAGAGAAGTGGAGTTACTATTTTTTTTTTTTTTTACACAAAAAAGAATATATTATTTTTTGAAGTCTTGACCTGCATGTGAGGATTTAGAATGTAAAGTAGGCTATTCAGTTATCAAAGTGAAGTTTTACAGTGGGTCACCTGAGGGAATGAGGGAGTTAATATTTGTTTTACTGTCCTGGGTCTGTAAGGTAGAAATAGGCTCTTCTTGGTAAAATACTTGACTTTAAACAAATTGAGAACCACATTGTTTAGTGACTTGGTCATAGAAACGTTTTGATGGAAGGATTACACAACCTATTGACTTTCTAGGTAATTAAAAGACACAAAAATTTGAAGACTTTATTCAGGGAGTATAACAAACAATAATGGCCAGCAGACATCAAGTGAGAGTTTGTCAGAGAATTTCAAATTGAAAGATTAAAACATAAAGTGCAGTTGATACTAGCAAATGAGTTCATGTATTTAAAATTCTTGAACTGTGCCTGGCACATAGTAAATAAACAAGTCTTGCCAAGTATTATTTTCTAAAATATTCAGCTATTAATCTTTTTGTGTATGTGTGTTTCTAAACCCTTGAATTGTCAGTATCACTTGCAGTCTTGTTAGACATGCAGATTGCTGTTCCATTCCAGACTTCATAGGTCTGAGGTTCTGCTACCAAAACTCAGTGCCCAGTCTTAATAACCAGCCTTCCCAGGACTGCTGTGCACAGTAAGGTTTACAAACCACTGTTTTAGAGTTCCACCCCAGAGCAAAAGTGAAACAGTGATGACAGTAGAAACTACTGTCTAAAGACACAGCCTTTTTTTTTTTTTTCCAAATAGTGGGGATCAAACCCAGGACCTTGAAGCTAAGTTACAGCACCATCCGTGCCCCCACTCTTTTATTTTTTAGTTTGAGACAGGATCTCGCCAAGTCATTCAGTTGCCTGGACTGAGCTCAAATGTACAATCCTCCTGCTTCAGCATCCCAGAGTGCTGGGATTATGGGTGTGTGCCATGTGCAGCTGGATCCGGCATTTATATGAAGCAGAGAAAACTGAACCAGCAGATGGAGGCTTGGCACAGCGGACCATGCCTCAGCTACTCGGGAAACAGGCAGGAGGATTGCAAGTTTGAGGTTGGCCCGGGCAATTTAGCAGATTATCTCAAAATACAAAAATAGATAAATGCTGGAGGTATAGCTCAGCACTCCCTGTGACCCCCCCAAAAAACCTAATAGGTAAGTAATATTTATGCAAAAATACAAACTCTATTAGAATTAGCATTACACTTTAAATAGCTTTCATATATATCCTTTAGAAGTATTTGTTTATAAAATTGGATAAGCCAAATGGTTTGCAGAGAACTGAGCTGATACTTCTTTAAAAGCCATTATACTTAACAGCCATGTGTTTATTGTGTGAGGCACAGCTCATGTCATAGAACTCTTGGTTATGTAAGAAATCAAACTGTAAGCAGGTCCATTGTAACGCAGTGTTTGAAACACCGTGTTAAGAGTTTCACTCGGTACTCTGCCCAGACCAGGTGACATCCCACAGCCTCAGACTAGGTTCAACTGGGCCAGAGGTTGATAAGACCATTGCCATATGGAGAGAGATTAGGGTGAGGGCGGTTCATGTAGTTTGTTGGCACTGCTTCTGTGGAAAATAAGATCTTTTTTGTGTAAATGAAGATCCACCAGGAAGATCCTTTATGTAAAAATCTCAAATCCATTTTTATCATCTTGTGGATTTTTGTCTTTTGTCATAGGAACTGGACAGATAACAGGAGTAACCTCAAAGCTCAGGCACATGCAGCCTTTATTGGTGGCACTGGTAGGAAAAAGATAGCGTTTGCTTTAGAAATACCTGGCATCTCATTATACTTTCAGTATTTCAGAACACTAATTTAGCTTGTTGTAGAGGCTCCCAAGTTTTTTATTTATTCATTTACTTTTTATACTGAGAATCAAAGTCAGGGCCTTGCGCTTGTTAGGCAGGTACTACTGTGCTATTGAACTATATCCCCCGCCCAGTTTTTTGTTTTAAATTAGTAATTTTTTTGTTTTGTTTTTTGAAACAGGGTCTTGTTATGTAGTTCAGGCTGGTCCTAAACTCACTGTGTAGCCCAGGTCAGCCTCAAACTCCAGGCAGTTTTCTGCTTCAGTCTCCTGAGTAGTGGGATTACAGGCGTGTGTCACCGTGGCTGGCCCAAAATTTTTATTTTTGGTGCCTTTAACACTTTTTTTTTTACAATGCCCCTAGGCCAATAGAAAAATTACAGATTTATCAACTAATGTGGCCCAAAGGGGTTAATAATTTATGAGATGCCTGTGTCTCCTCATCATCGTGCAGCTTCTCAATCGTGGAATCAGATCAGACTGTCACCCTCTTTTTTCAATTCTGTATTGACATTTGCACAATGTTCTTCCCCATAGCAACCACCAGAAACTCAGCTTCAAAAAGATGCCATTAGGAAAAAAGTGTATTCTAGTCTTAATACTGAATTATGTCAAGCTTGTGTTTCACAGGTACACATAAAAAAGCATACAGTTTGATCAGTGTTTATATATACCTATGAAATCCCCATGCCAGTGAAGACGGTATGCACATTCATCACCCCAAAAGTCCTTCCGGTATCTTTGTAATCCCTTCCTCCCTCTATCCTTTCCCCCCGTAACCACTGCTATGTAGAGAATATAGTATTTTAAACGTGTTACCATATAGTACTTAGTATGTACCTTTTAAAAATGTTACTGTTACAGGAAAACTGAGTTAGACAAAATTATAGGCAGTCAGACAGGGCTGGGCCCTCGGGGGAACCAGTGCAAAAGTTCAGATACCTTGTAACCTCTGAGGAGACAGACACCTCCTGCTGTGGGCCAGACATCAAGACAAAAGGCAGATCCTAAGGATTGATATTCTAAATAGTTCTATATCACCCTCAGGAAGTCAAAAATCAACATCCCACCCTTTTACAGGAAGAGTCATCATCGATAAACATCCCTTGCTTACTACGTGACCCGCTTCACCATTTGTCCTTGATTTAATCAATTTTACCTGGACAGTTAATCTTATTGGTTAACTGTAGTTATGTCCCACCTTATGCCCACCTTGCAGATTCCCATTTTCCCCGCCTTGGACCCGTCTAACCTCATGGTCTTACTGTATAAAAGTCCCTAAAAATGACAGAGTCTTTGGCAACCCGCTCGGGCCCCCTTCTGTCCCTCAGACAGAAGCTTTCTTTCCCTCAATAAATATATCTTGCTCTTATCCTCCGTCGTTCCTAAAATTCATTCTTCGATTTTAGAGAACACGAACTCGCGCCAGACGTATAGTAGGTTGGGAGTTTCATTCCCCC
>RJWM01049680.1:0-11006 GCA_004363535.1 Dasyprocta punctata
TGCCAGGGATTGAACTCAGAGCCTCACTCCTACCAGGCAGGCAGTTGGGCCACTGAGCTAAATTCCCAGCCCTGAATTTGTCACTTCTACCCTTCACTTGTATTGAAATTATGTTATGAGTAGTTGCCAAACTTAGCAAAACAGTTTGTGTATTTCCATTCTGAAGAATCTGAAACCCTTGAAGTGGATAGGTCTACCTCTCCCTCTTCTAGACCAGAACAGAGGACTCCATGTCCCTGATTCCAGACCTCTGAGGAGTATAAGGGAGAAATGGAGATTAAACAAATTAGGAGTATCTGAGTGTCCTCCTGGAGTAGATTTATGTGGACTGAAAGGTGGCTCAGTGAGGAAAGGAAAAACTTGTACATCACCTTCTGCTTTGCCTTACTGTCTATCTTCTTTCATTGCTATGCAGCACGCCTATCTGGACATTATTTACTACAATTAATGGGTACTGTTTTACTGCATTTACTCCATCATTAAACACAGATGGGTTTTGAAATTCTGGTGTTACAGTAAAATGTAAACACTATGCTCGTTGCCTCCTGGACTATAGTTTTTGTTTTTTAATCAGTGGAGAATGTTTCCTGAGGGCAACTGGTCAGGGATACATTTTGCAGTCCTTTATCTTGGTAGATCCAGAATCTTTGCTTACCCTCTTAGACATCCCGAGGCCATATCTCATCTGCTTTATGTGGGAATACCTAATACACTTCTGAGGAACTATGTATTTCACACAAGCACATGGAAATTCTAGCAGAAAAAAAGTTTTCCAACTAGAATAACCCTCGTGTTAAGAGATTTTATAGATCATTTAGTGCACTGATGTCCAATAAAACTTTCCACAATGACAGTCCTGTCCTATATCAGCATTTTACTATACAGTAACAGCCACTAAACACATATGTCCACTAAGCACTTGAAATGTGGCTAATGTGATTGAGGAATCTAATTTTGAATTTAACATAATGTTGCATAATTTAGTTTTAATTTAAATAGGCACATAGGGAGCCGGGAAGGTGGCAGATGCCTGTAATCCCAGCATTCGGGAGGTTGAGGCAGAAGGACCTCTGTGAGTTTGAGATTAGCTTGGGCTACATAGTGAGTCAAGGCCAGCCTAAACTACATAGTGAGACCCTCTCTCAAAAAAAAAAAAAAAAAAAAAGATACATAGTGCTAATCACACTGTATTGAGTTCCATAGATATAGGGCACAGTTCCTTGACTTGGAACCCACTGCCACTTTATTGTCCAAGATGATCTTTAGAAGACACATAAAATCACTTGATGAAGTGTTGAATATGTAAAATAGTACTGTTTGTCTTTCAATAATACACAGCTATCCCCAAAACAAGTATCAAATAAATTACAGTGTGCATCTCTAGGGAGATAAAATAGAAGGATGAAAATGGGGATGGGAGATGAAAATAAAAACAAAGTAAGATGAAATAAGAGGATGATGTTGCACAAACTATAAAAGATAGTGTGCTGAATACTGAAGAGTATAATAATTCAATTCTTTGTACCCTAGGTATTAAAAAGAAAGAAATAATTATTTATTTGGGTTTCTTCAAGGTTTGTCTTAGGTTTAGTCAAAGTCTCAAAGGAGTCCAAGAGTTGCAGGAATCACTGACCTAAATTTATTCTCTAACCTTAGGGCAGAAGGGGCAAGAACAAGGTGAGGATTAGATTAAATAATAGAAGATCTAACACAAGTAGGATTGGCAGTTGGCTGGTAACTAAGAAAGTTTTATCTTCAAGTAAGACAAGTTAAAAAAAATAGTATTCACATTCCTCTGTATTGTTTTTCTTCAAGTCAAAATCATACTGAATCTTTTACTTTAGTTTATTTCTCTAAATGGAGCAAGAAAACAGTAATACTTCTGAAACAAACTGACTGTAGAATCCAAAATTTTCAAAATTTTCCTTTAGTTATATAAGAATGCCATAAATTAGCATGTTTTGTGGGAAAATGGAGAGCATTCACTAATCCATTTTCTTAACAGAAAGGGTATTTTTAATGGCTGTTTTCTTTTTTTCTTTTTTATTTAATTTTAAAGGAAATAATAGAGAATAATAAAACAAATCAGAAGTGATAAGACAGTAGGAAATCTACTATAGTTATGATAGTGCATACTGTTGTCTTCTAAATAGTTGTTCAGACTACCAACTTTAGGCTTGCAAAGTCAATCAAACAATACAGTTCCTCCAAATCAGCTGGTTGCTCACAGGGGAAGAGAGGGGTGTGTTCTTCTCTTCCCAGCCCACGAACTAGCTGGCTCACAGGTAGGGGTTTACCTTCTTTCCTGGTTCTCCTCGGTCTGTTCTCTGGTTGGCTCACAGGCAAGAGCATAACTGCCTTCCTGATTCTCTCCAGTTCGAGCTCCGATTGGTTCACAGTCAGGGGCTTAGCTCAATGACTGTTCTCTTGAGCTGTCACAATATGTCAGGCATTGTGCTGATCATTTTTAGAACTCTGTTTATAGATATCATTATCAATTTTATTTTACCAATGAAAAAATTTAACCATAAAGTGTTCAAATAGCTCTCTCACTACATAGCTAATAAATGACAGATACCAACCAACACCTGATCTGTGATTTGAAAGTCTTTGAATTTGTGAATCATGACGTGAACCATGGTCTCATTTTATAGATGAAAAATTTCAACTAGTCTGACTTATGGTAGCTCTATCATTGTAGTAGTCAAGATCACAGCAAGAAATAGAATAATCACAGTGGATAATTTAAAGGGTACATAACAAAGGACTTTCCACAAAGAGGTACCTTTATATATACTTGGAAATACATAGTGATCAAAATTCAGTCTACCTCAGGGAAAGAGAAAAATGAAATCACATGACAATGGCATGACATAGTGTATAAGGAACATAGTTTGTGATGAGGAAATACAAGTCAAGAAATACACAGACATTCACCTTTGAGATACTTAACATTACCTGACATTGCTGTGCAATTATACTTAAACTCTGGTAAAAAAAATAACCATGAAATGATCCTATTCAGCTACTCATGAGCTGTGTTTTTGAGCAAGACACTTCCCCATGGTGAGCCTTTGCTTCCTCACCTTTGAAGCACTACCACCATCTCTGCAGGGTTCCTTTCAAGGTTTAAATGAGATAGTAGATGCAAAATGCTTAATAAACTAAAATGTCCTCTACGGACATGAAGAATTACAGCTATTTATGAAATAAGTGACATGGGTGACCTGCATGACCAATGACACTAAAGACTAAGGTGGTCTTACTCAGGGATCACTCAGAAATAAGAATTTTTTATTTCTGTTTATTGTTTTGTTTTGGTTTGAGACAGGGTCTTGCTATGTAGTTCAGGCTGGCCTTGAACTAACTATGAGCCCATGCTGGCTCTGAGCTTGCAGTGATCCTCCTGCCTCAGCCTCCCAAGTGTTGGGATGATAGGCGTGCACCACCATGCCCAGCGTAGAAATAACAATTTTTACTTAATTAGAGAAATACTACTTTTTGTTTTAAACTTGCTGATATTACTGATATTAACCGCTAGTTGCTGCCTCTGATACCTGGGAATGCAAATCAAGCATCACCTTATGCATGATGACAAATTAAAATCCAGGCAGATTCCTTTGCAGTTATGGCCTAACGCTGCAACTGGCTCTTGCGCAAATGGTTCCATTCAATGTAACTGTTTAATTTCCTCTTAGAATGTATTTAACTGTTGCTATGCAGTGAAACTCCACATGAACTATAAATGTAAGATGACGAAAGTTACATGAACTTTGGCCTGTATTTTGAATGCATGTTCTTCAAATTGAACTTCTCATACTGTTTTATTTATTCCTTATCATCAAGATGAGGAATCCAAAGAAGGTAAATGACTTGTCTAAGAGCACCAGCTCTACCCAGTTCAATGACCACAAGCCTCATGTATTTACACTCAAATGTAAATTACTCAAGATTATGTAAAATCAGTGATTCTAGATGAAAAATTTCAACTAGTCTGACTTATGGTAGCTCTATCATTGTAGTAGTCAAGATCACAGCAAGAAATAGAATAATCACAGTGGATAATTTAAAGGGTACATAACAAAGGACTTTCCTAGACTGCCTAGACCAGTTCTTTGAGAAAGATGTTTTTGTTTGAACCAATGAGCTGGTGAAGCACAATACAAGCTAAGTGAACTGTAATATGGACTGTTTTAATTTTATATCTCTCACACTCCTGAGCAAAATACTTGTTCAATTAACATGATAGAGGAGTAAGATGAGGGTGGCATGCAGATAAGCAACCAACTGGAAATTCACAACAGATACGTATATGATCAATAAATCTATGAAGAGCTTCATGAGCTCCATAAGAAAAGGGATTTTATTTTGTGAATCATTCTTATCTCTACAGCTCCCCACAGAGCTTGGCACACAATGGGTGCTCAATAGTTGTAGATGAGGTGAGTAAACTTTCCTCACATTCAAGCAAGGACAAAATGAAAACCGTAATTAGATGTTACTATTCATCTACCGGAAAACCATAATTACAATTTTGTTATTCATGATAAAACCTAATGCTGGTAGGGTGGAGGAGAAAACTTTAGGTACGATTCTATTTGGGCCATTATTTGGGTGAGGAGGCAGACATAAAAAGAATGGAGAGAAGAAAAAATGAGAAAAAGAAGAGTGAATCAAGGAAAGAAAATGAAGACAAAGAGATTTTAAACTCATCTATTTCAACTCATTTGTTTTACAAGTGAGGATGCCACTCATTTACTCACAATGAAATCAATCCCTGCCCTTATGGACCTAAAGTAGAAGGACTGACACTGAACAAAGTTATGGCAAGAGAGATGCAAGTTCTGTGCAGGGTGCACCAGAGGACGCCAGCTCTTCTGCAGGCTCAGGGAGGGCTTCTCAGCAGAATAATACTATGGCTGAGAACTGAAGGGATAGTACAGGAAGTGGCCCAAGAACACAGGACTCACAAAGGGTCAGTAGTGGTACAACTAAAACCCCTGAGCTCTACATATGAAACCAACAGACTATACATATCATGAAAAGTGAGTAGATAAAATGAAATAGAGCTGGTTCATTGAAAAGATTGATACAAGGGACAATATCTTGCATGACTAGCAAAAGGGAAAGTGAAAACACAAAGTATCAATATCAGGAATAATATGTGATACCACTAAAGAGAAGACAGACATCGAAAAGTAAGGAAAATAACATGAACGCAACTTAACATGTAGATGAACTGGATCAGTTTATCTTAAATACACACACAAACTACCACAACTCATTTGATTTGAGATAAAATATTTAAATAACCCTACTAAGGGAGTTAATTTACAATTTAAAATTTCTCAAAATCGAAACTTCCAAGCCTAGATGGTCTCACTGGAGAACTTCACCAAATGTTTAAAGAATTTGTATCAACTCTATGCAACAGCTTCTAAGTACTACTAAATGTTTACTACATGTGACTCCTTCTCATTTAATCCTTTCAACAACCCAGTAAGTCAATCACTATTATTATCCACTCTTGTGTGAAGAAAATGAAACTGAGAGAGCTTCAGCAACACTGCTAGTACACAGCTCTGCCAGGGATTTCAGTGTGGGCATCTGGTCGGCCCTCACTCCCACCTACCAAGTTCTACAACCACTGAAACTTGCAGGGTTGGCTGTATGGCCATTGCTCAGTGGATACTTGAATCAAATCAGATGCTAAAATTTCTTATCCTTTACAAAAACACTTTCAAATTTTACTTTCATGAAGGAAATTCAGATCTGACGAGGATGTATTATTTCAACAAAGAAGTTGTAGTATATACTATATCTCTAATAGAAATGTCTGTTGTTTTGTTTTGCTTTGTTTTATTTTTAATAAAAAGAAAGATTACTTTTGCTGGCAACTGTCAAACAACTCTCCTTTAATGACAGACACAGTATATCTGAGAATAAACCATGAGAGGCATATTATTGGGAAGGGTAAGGGCTTCACTACAGCACAGCCAGCCATAATCCATTGTAGTTACAAGAAGCAATACAGTTTCATGTGTTAGTTTTCCTTGTGTTAGTTATTTTACTCCATCTAGGCTAATTGTATCCAATTTTAATAAGCACTCCAGATTAAACACTGTAGACTGATAGAGAAAACTGTGGTACCTAGGTCTTATATCTGAACTGCCTCCATTCAGGAAACAATATGTTACAGACACAATAAGTACTGACAAATAATATTTTCCTCACCAGAAAAACAAGAGTAAGCATTGCCAAGAACACATACACAATATAAGAAAAAATAATTTATCATTTAATGTGTAATCAGTGTTCTCCATATTTCCATGCTTTCATAAACTTCCTTCTAAACTAAGGGCTTTAACAACTAAGAGCTCCACATTAACACAGTATTCAGCATAACATGCAATGTGGCTGATGGCAACGCAAACTCAAGTTTACTGGACATTTGCCCCATTTTACATTATAAGACATTGGTAGACAAAACAATGTTTCTGGGATATCAGGCCAATTCAGCTAGCATAGCATTTCTGGGTGCTCCTATGGCTGAAGATGGCTTCAATCAGGAATTCTCCAATGATTTCAAGGAAAGATAGCCAACCACTACTAGCAAAACAACCCAAATGCATTTGGGGATGTACTGATTACAAATGCTTATATTACAATGAATCATAAATAACTACCACTCTTTGCCACTTCCATTAAGTTCCACCTACTACATCACTTAATATGTATTTAGAAGCATTATATTATTTCCTTCAGGTCCTTTTTTTTTGTTTTGCTTTGTTTCATTTTTTTTTTGTTTCATTTTGTTTTGTTTTTTCTGTTTTAACAAAGGATCCATTTCAGTCAACCATGGTGGCACGTGCCTGTAATTCTAATTAATTGGGAAGCCAAAGCAGGAGGATCACAAATTCAAGGTCAGCCTGGGCAACTTAGTGAGACTCTGTCTCAAAATAAAAGATAAAAAATAAAAAGGGCTGGGATGGGTCACGCGTCGCAGTTGCCCCACTGCTGGATGTAGTTCTCTGGGTCAGATTAGTTCGCTGAGCAGTGAGGTGAGGAACTCTCAAGTTATCAGAATCAAGCAAAAAGCAGAAGCCCAAAGTGATCTGCAGTGACAGCACTTCAGATGTAGGAAAGCAGAATCGATTTGACACTGAGCAGGAAGGTAAATACTACGGTGAGGAGGCCGAGGTGAATCTGCAGGAGCCTGGAAGAGATTATGAGCTGTACAAGTACACATGCCAGGAGCCACAGGGGCTAATGGCTGAGATCCAGGACCTAAAGAGCAGAGGTGGCAAGGATGTGGCAATTGAAAATGAAGAACAGAGGATCCACAGCTGTGTGCATTTCATGACTCTAAAGAGACTTAACCGATTAGCCCACATCAGGTTGAAGAAAGGTATAGATCAGACCCATGAGGCCAAGCAGAAAGTAGATGCCTATCATCTGCAGCTGCAGAACTTGCAGTATGAGGCAATGCACCTGCAGAAAAAGAATAACAAATGTCTGAAGTTCAAGTCAAAGCATGAAGAAATTGATCTGGTCAGTTTAGGAGTTTTACAAGGAGGCTCCACCAGACATCAGCAAGGCTGAAGTCACCATAGGAGACCCTCACCAATAGCACCCTGGACTGGGAGCTGGAGAATGCCTGTCCAACAAGAAGAAGACCCTGAAAGAGACTGAGGTGAAGAAGGAGTACTTGAGCAGTCTTCAGCCTCCACTCAACAGCATCATGCAATAGCATCATTTCCCTCTCAGTGCATGCCATTTGACCAGGCTCACAAGCAATGAGATGGCCAGACACCTGCCGCCTCTCCTCTATGTGCTCTTTGTGCAGGCTACCGCCTGCACGCAGGCCTGTGATTAATACCATGTCTGTGGCCATCGAAGCCAGTGTGGATGAAGCCAAGGCTGTCTTCAAGCGTCCCGATGACTCTCAAGATGACAAGAGTGATTCAGATGCTGAGGAGGAGCAGACCACAAAATGATGGTGACCCACACTAGGAGTTCAGATGGATGACAAGTACAAGGAGATGCTGAAGAGACACACTCTGTTCATCATTGACCTGAAATGCAAAGATGATAGCATGCTTCATGTGATTTTCTACTACCTCATGATCCTCAACATCCTGACTGTGAAAGTCAAAGTGACAACTGCCACAGAGCTAATCACCCCCATCAGTGCAAGGGACTTGCTATCTCCTGACTGAGTGTTGAGCTGTTTGTATCCTGATGATGATGGAAAAAAGCTCCAAATCCAGCTCATCAGTATCAATTTGATAAAAACTGGCATTTTGACTTTGAGAGACAATGTACTTGACCTGTATCATACCTATTTGTGGGTTCAGAAGCTAGAAGGTCTCCACTTCCCAAAAGAGCAACCCCAGCACACAGTGATTGTCAACCACTCACTGAGCGCCAGTCACATGGAAACAACCACGAAGCTGCTGAAGACCAGGGTGCAGTCCCATCTGGCCCTCCACAAACGGTGTGCATCCCTGGAACACGGCATTGTGCCAGTTACCAGCGACTGCCAATACCTCTTCCCTGCCAAGGTTGTCTCTCGCCTGGTGAAGTGGGTGACAATTGCACATGAAGATTATATGGAGCTGCATTTCACCAAGGACATCATGGAAGCAGGACTGGCTGGGAACACCAATCTCTAGTACATGGCGCTCATTGAAAGGGACACAGTCAAACTCCAGGCTGCCGTGGTACTGAACCCTGGCTACTCCTCCACCCTACTCTGTCTGAACTGGAAAGGAGAGAAAACCAACAGCAATGCTGACAACATTTGGGCCATGGAGAGCGAGGTCAGTGTGTGCTACAAAGAGCTCAGCGGCCCTCAGCCCAGTCACCAGCTCTTGACCAGCCAGCTGCAGCACCTATGCGTGCTCTAGACATCCACCTGCAGACTGAGAGCCATGAGGACAATGTGGAGGGGCCCAAGGAATTTCCCCAGGAGAAGATGTGTCTGTGGCTTTTCAGGGGTCCAAGTAGGATGAAGTCATTTAAAAATAACCATCCTCAGGGATTCTTCAGCCATCGCCAACTTCCCACTTGGCCAGTCACTTCCCCCAAGAGCCCACCTCAGATACTGGGCTTCTGTTTTTTGCCTTGTTCACATGTGGTTTTTGACAGTCTCCAAAGACAGTAGCCAATAAAAGTGTCACCTGACCAAAAAAGAAGAAGAAGGCTGGGATTTAACTCAGCAGAAGAGTGCTTGCTAGCACACATGCAGCCCTGGGTTCACTTGCAAAAGAATCTAGTTCAACTTTACATTCTATTAAGTTATTATACATAATTTTTTCCCACAAAGCTTGGAGAAAAAACCAATGCTCCAAGAAGCTTCCCACACCCTTCACAAAAATGACCCAAGTTCTCTAAAGAAACAAGTACCCTATTCTGAGAATCACAGGTGATATCCCTCAGGAAAAAGTTCTGGGGCCAATCAGAGGAAAAATAAGTGTCTCCTTGACTCTCTGCTTTTCCCCAATTCATTTCTGCAAAACCTTTCTCTTTGGTAAAGCCCCAAAACATGTTAGCATTTATTTTTTCCAAGAAGAAATGGTTCTCAGAGCACTTGGCAGAACAATTAACACCTAAGGAAACAAGTTACAATGCTGGTTTCTGACTTCACACATACGAAAAGACTACTTTCCATGCTGGACAGACGCCAACTGTAATCTGATGCATTTGATTAATCCAATTTAAAAGTGTAATTAAAAATTTTAGCCACCTAATGCCTCAAAGGTGACATCAAGTATTCCAAAGACTTCACAATCAATCAAAAACAAAAAGTCAAAAAATCTACATTGAACATTTTTCTTGCTATACCCAAGGATATGTTTGGAAAAAAAGCTGATCAAAAGGGGAAAACATGCACACTCTAAACTTACATGCTACAGCCTCGAATTCTCTGAAATGTCATTTGTAAAAGAAAGGATCAGATAATAAGCTTTCCTCACAGTCACTCGTATCTAATCAGTGACAGGTATGGCCTTCATGGGGTTGTTCCTGTTCTTTTTTTCTTTTACTTTTCCTGTATCCCGTTTCCATTACAATAACTGTACTCTGGAGTCATTCATTCGTATTGAATTCTTTTTTTTGTCTCATTGCAAGGGCTTTTGATGTTGGTAGGAAAATAACAATTCAGAAGCATGTTTTGAGAACCAAAGGAGTCATAGTTTCATTTACAACTTTCTAAATGACTTGGAACTGTGAGTATAATGATTCTGTATTTTCTCTTTTTATAAAGCTCCAATCCTGAGAACCAGGAGATTTGAGTTTTTTTGTTTGTTTGTTTTCTTTTTAAACTGACTGGCAAAAGCAATTTTGGTTTCAAAATATAAAACTAATGACCACATCCTTTTAAGTCAAAACAAATGACAGAGGGGGCTTCGGTCTAGAAAATAAATTCTCCTAAATCTCTAAAGGAGTTGACAACGTGGCAATTTCAGAGTTTGAACAATTGATAAACTTTTGAATTCAGGGAAACACCTAAGTTCAAAATGGGAAACCAAAACATACAATTGAACAGTTAGCATTTTCTCCTTTTGTCATCAGATCTAAAAGTTCAGGCTGGCACCGAAACAAAAAACTAATGACTCCATCAGCAACCTAACAGATGGCAGGCACGAAATGGCTCTAACCTTCTCTAAGAATGCTGGAGAAGAGCTCCATGGAGTTTAATTTAACAGGATGGTAGCTGCTATTTTCTCTCGCCACCTCTTACACAGTGTGACTGTCCGCAGCTCGAAGAGCTGCATCTTAGAGTCCAGCCATTCATTTCCTCAGGTTAACCCTGCGAGACAAGCAAGGGTCTTGGATTCTTATGAGACCTTTTCTCTGCATGGGTTCCTCAAATTTTTAGTCATAACTAAGTAGGCACGTATGGTGGAGTAGCTTTAACATTTCTTTTCTCCTATTAATACTGAAGATGAGACACTGAAACCATTTTCCTAAGGACAGTAAATTTGTATTTCTAGGGACCAAAG